>VOMN01086732.1:0-34322 GCA_014899125.1 Orchestia grillus
TGGTGAGGGATGTGAGGAATGTGTGGTTTAAACTTCCTTTTTCAAGGGCAGTACGCCCTGCTTACGTGAAATGCTTGCCTGGGCCAAGATTCGAACCCGGGTCCTCTCGGCTGCGAGGCCATCACGCTACCAATACGCCATGGAGCCCACTCAAAGGGTACGCAACGATTGAAAAACGCGATCGGAATGGGTCGTCAAATTACAATGATTCATTTCAGATAAAAAATATTATTCGAAGAGTAATAAAAATGTACTCGTACTATGAAAAAAAAATAGTTCTGAAGGAATCTGCCGTTTTCCTGTTCGTGGCGACCCACGGTTGGCTTCATTTGTCTTTGTCTATTCAGAATAACATCAACGTTTACAGCGCAGAATGGTATCATCAACATTTTGATTGAAAAAAACTGCAGCGCTTAGCACCTTTGAAGAGTGCGTTTTACTTCTCTCAAATGTACAGGGATAGCACACCCCAGCAATGGGACTACTGCTTGCCGAAGTAGAATGTAGAATCGCAGCCCTGGTGCCTAAACAAATATAACAAGCAACTTTTAAGGATATGGAAGTAGCCCAAGTATAAGATTTCCTTGTCGAAATAATGTTATTTAACTTTTGATTTCTGCAAAGAGCTGCCTTGACAGAACAGCAAACTCCTAAGCGTAAATTGAATCTAGATAACTCCGTCGGAGAAGTCTATAATTACTACAGAGTTCTAGGTGTAGCTGTATAATCAATGGACAATCTGGCAGACGAAAGGAACGTAGATTGTTCCGCAGTGACTGCAGTCATNTCATTGTATAAATTTCATCATTGATACCTGATTATCATAAACTTCAGTTACTATCATGATAAAAGTATAGATTGTTGGTACTGATGTATTGTTATGTTGCTTTTAATGCTCAGATGCTAGGATACTTTACCCTTAATAACACTACATTTGCATCATTAAGAACTTTTATTGCAGTCTACGCAATACTCGTACACGTGGCAACCACTCATTTTAAAATAAATTCGTGAACTCCTTTCAATACATTTAATCGAATTACATCTTTGTGCGGTCTTAGAAAATTACCATTCCTAGGTCATTTCTCACGTTTCCAATCTCTTAAAACAGCGAACGACATGTTTTGCATTTACCAGCAGACAAAAATTTACGGGCAATATCCCTGTAGCTGGAAGCTCGTCCTCACTTTTTTGATAAAGGAACGTAAAAGCCACGGAAGCTGAAGCTCTCAAGATGAGCCTGCCAGTCTCTCTGAGCGCAGTCCGATGGTGTTATGACTTCCATTATTTTCTGTCTTGAGACATATCTTTACCTGAGATTGTATCACACGGTTATTCATTGCCTCATATAGTGTGTCGGAATTACCATTTCTGTTTTGTGCTTCGTGCCACATTGTTCCTTCATACATGTGAATGGAAATTTTGTGCCCCGTGCCACATTGTTCCCTCATATGTACATGTGAGTGAAAATTTTGTGCCCCGTGCACCATTGTTCTCTCGTTCCTTCATACATGTGAATGGAAATTATGTGTTTACACAGACGATGGACTTACGCATACGGTACATGTGTTTTCCAAGCTATCTTTGCCTGTGTATATAAATCAGTCTAGGGAAATTCCAAAAGTTTTATTTTTGAGAATTACATAACGTTGAAACCAATTTTAAACTTAGTGAAAAGTTTTTTGAATCACGTCAAAATTTTCAATCACGTGTCGGTAAGCCTATCTCTGTCTATATATCCTCGTACAAACAAAAAATGTCGAAAAATTTTTAAAAATACGAAAAGTCCAATGTGCCATATCCGGAATAATTTAGGAATGATGCTTGACTCGGCATGTCAGCCTACAGCGGGGGAGCACATCTCGAATCGATCATCAGCGACCGGCGCCACCTCCATTAGTGATGACATCAACCGGACGTCCCAGCGTCTCCTCTTCTTCAACTCTACCGACACGGGCTGCCTGTTATTGGCCACTCCCATGTCCTTACTAGGAGGAAGCTGATATTTTTCCATTGAAAATCTCGTTAACTTCCATATCACGTAGTGCTTTTCAAATATGTTTTTCAATGGGTAGATTTTTGTGTCCCTCCATCAGCATAACTTTCCCTGTTCTTGTGAACAAGTGCAACACAGGCGACACAAATAGGACCGCAGGACCTGGTGCAGGGTGCTAGAGTTGGGGGCTAAGCCCGTCGGTAGTACTGCTTACGCTAAATTTATTGCTAAAATGTGGAACGCAGCGTTCTCTATAGATATAATGATAAGCCGTCCCTAAAACAGTTCTCATAAAAATTTCCTTAGCGAAAAGGAAAGAATAAAAGTAAATTCAACCAAGATATCGAACTACGACTTCAAGTTCTTTTCAAACTGAGATTAGCGAGAAACAATCTTCGGAGGAAATTTTCACGCCCTACTTTAAAAACGATTTTTTCTACTATTTAGCTGCCCAAATTACCATTCGCAAAGGAACTTTTCAAGTGGCCTCTAACTTAACATAGTCGGTAAAGAATGTCCAGGTCTCCATATCTCTCACTCAATACCCGGACTAAACGAAAAAGGTAATTTTTATTGAAAAGCCAAACGCTCAATCAAGAAATGAGAAAATAAATTATTATTATAACTCTTTATTATCACCATGATGAAACTATTGTGATTGTAATGAAATCGTTTCAGGAAGTATTGAGGAATAATTCCTCGCTATGCTGAACATACGAATACCCTGACGGAGCCATGATGTGCTGATTGATGCCCTGATAATGCTAACTGATGCTACGGTAAACTAATTGCTAAGGCGTAAGCCGACTGATGTAATGATGTAAACTTACTGATGCCTGACGGATGCTGTGATGAATTAATCTACTCAGGTATCGAAGTAACGAGAGGGATGCCGCAGGTATCGCATCCACAATCTAATTCCACGCGAATAATTGAGATCCAAAACAGTTAATGATGAAGAGTTTAGGGTTCAGGGCTAATTCTATGCGAATAATCGAGTTCCAGAGCAGTCAGTGATGAAGAGTTTTGGGTTCAGGACTAATTCTACACGAATAATTGAGTTTCAGAACAGTCAGTGATGAAAAGTTTTGGGTTCAGGACTAATTCTATGCGAATAATCGAGTTCCAGAGCAGTCAGTAACGCAGAGTTTTGGGTTCAGGTTTAAAAGCAAGAGCTGCAGCCCTGGTTGTGAGGATTCAATGAGTGAGGGCTCATAGTTGAAAATATAAAGAAGGTTAAGCTAGTTTTCAGAAAATTCCCCAACTCAGTCAGCTCTTTTTGATATATAATCTTGTGGAATATAAGCAGTCTCATTAAAAACTGAAAGTGGCTGAGATTTACAAACGAAGTTTAAGACTTTCATGGCCCTTTTTTCCGACGTTTTCCTTACCTTCATCATTCGCATTCGTCTTTTTTTACATCGACGATTTGAATCTTACATCACAATTCTGTCCTTCACTTTCAAGGCCTTCAAAATTCTGCCTATGGAGTGAGAATCATGACAGCTAGAGCTCCAGAGGCGTCGGGGGAGCTAGCAGCCCCACGCATTGAGGTGAGCAGCATGGTGCCCCAACCAGTAACCACGGAGTAGGCCCTGTGGGCGGGACAGGACGTTGCTAGGCTGCACGCTGGGTCGAGTGTGGAAATGAAGCGTGACCATCACCGGCTCCAGCTAAAAAACGTGTTGGAGACCCCGTCTCTCCACAGCACTAAAATTTCATTTATGGGTCAACTTCAGAGTTTTGGGACGTGAATCGTTTAAGTTGACTCTGGAATCCGAGTTGACCTGTAAAAAGATGTCAGGTTATTTTCATTTATCCCAGTGTCTTCTTCCTACCGCTTTGACGAGTAGGAATCTATTACATCATTTGAAAGAGATGACACAAAAAGGCATTTTTGTTTGGCGATTCTTCAGTAACAGTTCTTGTTCTATTGATAAAGTGCTTCATTAACATCTTTATACGAATGAGGTATTAAAATATCTGCGATGCTGAACTAATTAAGAAAAGAATCTATAGAATGAAACAAGACAACTCTTTCTCGAAGGTTTTACAGGTTTATTTTACTGTATAAAATAAATCGATTTTATTCAGTGGAAAAAATAATAGATTCTGATTCAAGAGATTCAATAAAATTTCCAAAAGCCATTTCAAAAAGAAAGGAACGAAATGGAACAAAATTACGGACTTGAATGAACTAGATTTAGATGTGCCACAGTGTGCATTTTCTTTGAGATATTGCGAATGTGGAAATGCTTTGAAATCTTATGAATAATCACGAGTTTAAAAAAGGATCATAGATAAATTATTTCTTCACAGATATATCACAGCGATTGTTCAAACGATGATCCTTCTATTGAGAGCAAAATGTCCTGTTATTACAGAAAAGAAACACTCTAACAATATTTGCATATCAGAAATCACGTTTCCATGAGAATTCTCTTCAATTGAAGTGAATTGACGCATTTGAACTCGCATTTAAGACAAAGTCTTGTACAGTTTAAGCTTAGCTTAGAATAGCTTAGAGCTGCGTGCGATTTTAGCACGATGAATGGACACTACGCATTCTCAAATGACGGCGATATTAAACGACGCTGGAAGAATCTCTAAAGTGAATGGATACCTGCGAGTCCAGCGTTGTTCAATATGCGCCTTCTTTCTTCATTCGACTAAGAGATAACGAACCCTAAATTTTATTCAATTCGTGAAGTTCAGTGATGTAAAAAATGTTGTGTGCTCTGTGAATAGACCCTAAACGTCTCAGAAATGAATGTCAAAAATGCGCATGTACTCAATGAACATGTGGTGTCATCTACAGCCAGTAGTAATTTATTATTCTAGTACTAAATTACTTATCTTAACACGTTGGCTGCGATGATATTATTTTCCCAGGGGCAAAACGACCCACCGGTGGCTCGTCTTGCGGTTAATGTGTTAAACCCTTAACACCATTAATTATTTTAACGATAAGACTGGATTTAGCTTTGGATGAGAAACTAGCTCCAGCCTTATGCATATGTACAATAAGACTACATTTAGCTGGGTGTGAAAAACTACTAGCATTCTTATGAAACTGGACCATATCATCCTTTTTATCTGTAAAGGGTCAAGAAAATCCCGCAAAACTACCTCTGTGAAGGAATTTTACATATCCTTCCACTCTTAATTGTAGATTCCTCTGTAGTACATAGATGGCATGACACATCTTCAAATATAAATACTTGTACAACTTACCTTACTACATATATTTCTTAATAATTACAAAACAGTAAGGAATATTATCATTCCTGCTATTCTGATGCATAGACAATAATGATTCAAATCATTCCCGTTCAGTAGTTATCATTACCCCATACAAGCTACACCCGCTCGCGCGTTGCTGTGACTAAGAGGTGCTTTTTCAAAAGTACGTATAAAAATACTTTTTCAAAAATCACGTATCAAATAGTTTTTCAAAAGCATTTGTAGAAAACACGTGCGTACTCGAATGAAATGTTGTGTCAAAACTGCACAGCAATCGGTGAAGAACTTTCGGAGATTTAAGATTTCGAACGAACGAATATTTGCATTTTTAGTAATGTAGATTTAGTCATTTGCGTTGCAGATCTTTGTCTCCTCCCCTTCTTTATCAGAGAGCTAATGCGATTAGCAAAGCCCACATGCACCCCGGCACTTCACTCGCTTCCTTCACGATCGCGGCCTGGCCTCAGTAGTTGGAATCAACTTCTCTGTAGTTGACGGGGCTAAAAGTTGCAATTGGCGGGATGAGGAAGAGCTGCCGTCAGTCAGTTAAAAGTGACTGCTGTTTATGACGTGCCAAAATTTGGACACGAAATCGAAATTCGGTGAACTTCGAAATAACATCAACGTTATATGTTTGCGGAATAAATTTCGATCTAACGAACTGAACTATCAAGAGACGCTACCAATAATTCAGTTTGGGATCCAAACTTAAAATTCGAAGCGTAAACGAAACTTCATAATGCCGTCAACCAATACGTTAAAGCACTCAGATCCGCAGTCTTTGCGGGCCATGGAATTGGTTTCGCTTAACTACTATTGACTAGAATTGTGGAATTCGTGAAAAAATTGTGCTATCAACTACTCGTTATTTCATTGCAGTTTTTTCTCAGAAGAATTAAACAGCGTAAAAGTATGAGTGATAGTTTTAACTCTTCGAGCATGCATGGTTACGAAGGAAACAATTATTTCTATCAGAGCGTATCTAGCAAATTTTCCTGTCTGGAATGCCCCAGCTGCAAAAAATTACCTTGGCAGAGAGTATTTCTGTGATAGATTTTTTGATAAATAAAGTTTTACGTTGCATGCATAAGCATGAACTTATGAAAATTTGTTAATCTAACTTGCGAGCGATCATTTTTCATGCCACTCAAGCAACCTATCATCAGGCACTGCATTTACAAGACTTTCGATCGCAATGCAGTGATTACGTCTCAATTAACAATTACGTTCCCGAAAGAAACGCAGATTGATCATTTCCCCAACTTTTCGGTAATTTTCGAAGCTAATAACGCAACGGAATGGCCTCTTGCCTTTCGCAGAAGTTTGTAACAAAGTAGTCCACTAAACACCGCAAACCGATCACCTGCTGGCCATATGCAGCCCCAATTGAGGCCTGTGAGTCCAGGTACGCGGCGCTTGAGGAGCACTTATCCAAATAGCTTCCAGTTTGCTCAACTTTCTCCATTCTCGCGCCTAAACCGAGGCGGTCGCCCGGAATACGTTATACACATTCTGAACTCGAAAGTCCGAGTTCTTATTCAGGCTTTTAGCAGCACGTTATGTTTTCACGAGCTGGAAAATTTCGAAATTGTCTTAAAATAGAAAAGAGCGGTTTGACCCGAAATATTGCGCTGAATTTAGTTAATTTGTTTTCAATACTGTCTCTTTCGGAGTGTAAAAATTTTGGACACTTCTACAAGTATTTATAAAAGTTTTCTGGAAATTTTACTTCACTCGCACTGTATATTATACGAATTGGGAGAACAAAGTAATCAAATGCCTGTTTCTCGATACAGAGCAGAATTTAAAAAATCGGTGGGGTTAACTCAACTAGATCATCTGATTGGCAAAACAGACGAGAAATGACTGAAAACTTGAGAAAACATATGCTCAAGAAAGCAAATGAGCTTAGAAAAATAACAAAGCAATAGAAAGATCACGAAAAAATAGATCGTGCAATTAGAAGGAACGAAAAAGAAGCATTACTAAAACACGAAGGTTACAGGAAGACACAGCAAAATAGATGCCTTGAAAACAATAGAGGTCAAGATCAGCATCGAGGTCTATGATCAACATCGAGGTCTATGATCAACGTCGAGGTCTATGATCAACGTCGAGGGCAATGCACCGATTGTGTTGGCTCACCAGTGCATGTCTGCGGGTAAATTACAAGAGCCAGTTTTATGCTCCAATGATGTCGATATTGTCGGCCCGCAGTGCAGCTTATGTGCGCACATCTACAGCCTGTCCTCAATATACGTTGTGCTTGTTTTATGCGTGATGTGATTTGTGTACAAAGTTTTTAGCTACAGGCTTTTTGCCATGGGTGCGCTTATGTCCAGAGTACGTAGAAATGTGTATATCGATGTGTATGCTCGTAAAAAATATGCTCTCCTGTGTGAAGAATTTGAAAAAAATTGTAAAAGTAATTTTAAAGTAATCCGTACTCTTGAGTGAAGATCACACATTTCAAATACCAAGCCTGCAACGCACAAGTCGAAGCTAAATTGCAGGAACACGAGGGATTTCCTTGAGTCGGAGTGTAAGCGAGCAAATACGTCTCCTTCAACTCATTTTTAAAATTTGAAGCTTAAAATTCTGTTTTCGCTTCATGAGCTTCGCTTTTCTCTTAATCTTTGACAGGCTCTATTGTCTGCGTTTATCCAAATCACACACTAAATATTGTTTGACTATCACACTCGCACTGTTTGTCAAATCTTTCCGACATTTATTTTTAAAGATGGTCGAAGCAGTTATGGAAATTTCTTGTAGCCTATTTTTATGATAACCGACGTTTGGATTTTGCGGGCTGAAAAATTTATGCATCTCACTTCGAGCGTCCGATTTCATGCAGCAAAACTCTTCCAAACGGGTGATGAACACGAGGCAGTGGCAAAGCGCTGCCGTTTTTCACTGCTGGTAGGGGCTTTTCTTGGTGGTAAAGAAGAGAAAATTCAACTGAATTCAAACGAGGCTCGCGCATTTCTGACAGCCGTGGAGTCAAAAACTGTCTTTACTGAAGGAAACCAAGGCAAGAAAGCGAGAGAAAATTTGAATCTCGTTTTTGAAATATGATTTTGAAGCTGTTTTTGGCAGGATGCGTGGCTGACTAATGGTCCTTAGAAGCCGCAGCAATCTATCTTGCGGCTTTTATTGCATCAATCACGTTACAGAGATTACTGAAGTAAAAGTTGCGACTGGATTTCAGTCATAAAGGTTGCGACAAGCCCTGCAAGATGCGTGGAACGATTTCAATCACCGATTCAATTAGGAGTAGGATATTTTTTTGCCCGTTAATCTTGAAAGTCTTACATGGATCTGTTCCTCACAGCTCGTGAAGATAAAAAACTCACGTGCACAATTGGATAAGATATCAAACATTTCAATAAGGATATATTCGTTTTCAATTCAGCAAACATTGCCAGGTAACAGTTGCGTGTGCTCTTTAGATAAGGAATAAATAACTCCATGGGAACGTAAGCTGAAACGTCCAGTATTTTCTCGCCAGTCTGATTCCTTACCGTGTAATGCATGGGCTCGGAGAATAAGAAAAAACAAAAGGCAAAACCAGAAAGTAAATCTGGTGCACCGGTTTATGGATTCTTTAGGTAGAATTACTTTCGGAGTAAGAATATCAAATTGGGATGTTATGGAAAAATCTAAACTTTACAGGGTGCGTCAAGTATTTGAATGCATACATACATTTAAGTTGCACAGAACCCTGTATGTTATTGGAAATATACTTTTTTTGTTGATGAATAAAGCTGAGCCTCATCTAACGCCGAAAATGAAAAAGCATACTGTCATCGTCTCCTTGATTACAGGACAATCCGACAGCAGCCTTCCTGAATGAATGTAATCCGACTATTGATTTTCAAAGGTTGAATAAAACTGGAGGCCGCCAGTGGTGATGTGAAGACAATTTCTCCCAAGAAACGACTTCGTCGGTGCTTGGCAAAGATTAGGACGCCCGAATTCACCGATTCCGACTAGGTTGCTATCCAAGAGGACCATGGGAAGTCGATGAAGCCACATGGTCCGTGAGAACGTGAAGTTGACGAAACGACCTCCCGACATGTGGTTCATGACGACCTACATGACAAGTCGCACGTGATGTAAAGAGATCAGTTCAAGTCTGAGAGAATCTGGGAGAACAAAGTAACCTTGGTCAAGTATCTCTTGAGCAAACTGAAACATCCAGAGCAGTTAGGAAGAACATGTGACCCCAGCTCCCCTGACATCAACCCTTTGGACTATTACGTCAGGGACTTGGTAGAGAGGGCCTCTAATAAGCGTCCACAAAATACTGTTGCAGTTTTCAGGTTCGTTATTGAGAATGACACACCAAACGTTGATACGACTCAACCTCGATACTGCCTGAACACGGTTTTGGGAGCGCTTAGAGAAAAATCAAAGTAGACGACGGCTTCAGTGGCTGATGTGATGCATTTGATTCGTCTTCACGTGCGCAGAAAGTTTAACTGCTTTCAAATTCTCTCCAGTCTCTGCTCAGATTTTCCATATTCAGTTCTCAACTGCCTGCCACACCTAGCAAGTTTGCGTATTTATACACACAATGTTCCCTAAGCCTGTTATTGTAAGGCTCAAATAGTTTGAAATTATTGGACGTGTATTGCACAATTTTTTTTATGTAATCCTGTGCATTGTGTGTGCCTGTATCGTATTTCGAGATATCGAGATTTGCTTTGATATCACAATTCCTGGAAGCACTCAGCTTCATTCCCAGAGTATTATAGCTGCACCTGAATCTTTAGTAACGACCAAATTTTGAAAATCCCCTCTCTGAAACTTCATCTACATTGATGTATGAAGTAGAGGCTCCCAAATGGTGTTACATGCCACTTTTGGAGCAAAAAGGTGCAGGGTGCATCAAAGTGAATTGTAAGTACAAAAGTCGATAAGTCGACGAGAAATAGTTTTGAAAGCTCTTCAGTTCTCAAGTTGTACAATGGACATGCTGTACAAACGTATATCAGCATTGAGCGAGCAGCAGGCAGCACGTTCGTCTATGAAGTACTGTCATAATGATGGAACTTCCTCAGGGATTTGTGTGGCTCGCTGTCATGTTCCCAAAAACGTGCTGTGCTGGTGACGATATCGCATCATGAGGTTTTCTCCAGCACTTCCTTCGTGTTATAAATTACGTCCACATTTCCCTCATACTACGTTCATCGATCGATATTATGCCCAGCCTCTTTTCTCTCCTATAAAAGTTTATTTTTTGTTTGAACGTCAGCGCCGTTGTTTTTGGCATACAATAACTCGCGAGTAAAATGTCAGCTGATTGGCAGGAAGATTTGTTCTATTTAATCGTGCAAATCGTATTTCAATACGAGTGAAGACTTGCATCTGTCATACATAGACAATTATATAAAAACGGTTCCCAAGTCAACTCGAGCTATTTAGCAACGTATTCGAGTGAAAACTTGTACTACAAGCTTTCAGAACTCTACCGAAAGAAATAAAATGCTTCTTTTTTCTCACGTGAAGCCTGAACATGTGAAGGTGATAAACTAAGCTTAGCCTTATTGGACTCTGGAAGCTTCAAAACTTTTCGTAAAAAATTTCGTAATAGTAGTAAAGTCAGAGATACTCCCTTTTTGTTTATATATTTAATAAATGAAATGAAGCTTAAATAATGACGTTCGATTAAATACACACATAAATATATATATATATATATACCAATTTTGTATAATTATTTAAAATATTTTTATACAACAAAATGATTTTCAATTAAATATTTAATTTTTTATAATTATTAAAAATATTTTTACACAACAAAATGCGTAAGTCAAACAGAGCACGTGGTGAAGATCTTCTGCCTTTCACGTGAATTTAGAAGGACTGACAACGAGGCTGGCAGCAGAATATGATCTCGCTGACGAAAAGGCGATTAGGGCAATTGGCGGCTCTTGAAGACGCAGCAGCAGCCGTTAATGAAGCTCGGCATCAGGTCCTCGGTTTTCAACGTATACTGATATTAGAAATAAAACTAATGAACCCTCAATAACCTTGCAATTTCTACGTCAATGGAACCATTAATAACACATAGTAAACAACAATATGGCACGCAGCTCATCTAAGCTTATTCGAGAGAGCTCAGTGGGGGGAACAGTACCTCTTTCAGGGGGTATATATTAAAGGTATTAAAGGACCCCTACCAAAATGGAGGGTTAAGTAGAAGTTAGGCTCAGCTGAAAGACCTAAAGAAAAGTTAAAGGTTAATCTGCTCGGGAAAGGTTCAAATCCAAGGATACCTAGTCCTCCATTTCAACTAATTTAGACCTCAAAATAAACTAAATAAGACCAGAATGGAGGATACACCCAATCATTCTAGGTGAGCCGAAAGAGACATAATCCCGAAGGTATAATAAAATTTATGGAAGTTTGCTGGTTGTACCCAGGCACACAAACTAAATGACAGTGAAATAGCAATAAAGGAAGGAGAAGAAAACGTCAGTGACCTAGACGATACATCCAAGCTACCCCAACGTGCTGCGCCGCCGCCTTTTCGGTCTCCATTCTAAACTGGCCTTTGCTATCCGAGCCGCGCTATCTCAAGAGCTATCTCTTGAAAATCATATCTGCTTCCATCGCTTCCAGGTTCCGTCTTACGAATTATGAATCGTTGTTTAACAGTTTAAGGCACAAAAGCGTACCTTCGAGGCTACAATTTCTTACATTTTTTCATATCAACTGTGACTGCAAGGCACCGTGAGGTGAGTTTCTAGAATTGTTCTTTTAATTACCTGATCTACAATGTATTTGTATTGATATTTGTACTGATATTATTTTCCAATTTTTCCAATATTGTGCGTGAAACGAGAAAGCGGGAAATGTCAAATTCAGATTAAAAACTTTTCAATTTCTTAGTATTTCTTGACACCCCTTGTTTTTCAGTGTCATTTGAGGCCCTAGCGTCCATGAAATTGAATGCACGTGATCGAGAGCGTTCGTTTTCAGAGGTCGTTTGGTACAGTTTTTCCTAAATTTTTTGCCTCACTTCACAGACTCACCGGTCCAAAAACGAAGCGATTGCTCTAAGCTGCAAGCTGCAGACAGTCTGAATCCTGGGCTCAATTTATTATATTGCCGTTCTATTCGAGTTTTTCAAAACATACCGATTTAATAACTGGGGCACAGGTATGCAGCTTTATGTTGAGGCAGAGTTTCAAGGAAAAAAATATAAATAAATAAACTTTTGCTTGACACTCGACATGCTCTGTGTTTTTTGTTTACGCAACCATGGAGCTTTATGCATTTCCGTAAAACGAATAGCTATGAGAATCGAAGATTTTGTGAAGCCTTGTTGAAGTAGAAAATCATTCGCGACAGAAGAACATCAGGAATTATAACTAGAATAAAACGGTTGTTGAAAATTTCCTCCGCTTATGCTTTGGTTGCAACGCTATTTTTCGAAATTAGAATTATGTTCACTGTACGATCTACCGGATTCCTTAGATTCTGCATGGATATTGGATGGGCATTACCCCTCAGCAACGAGGGACACACGAGTTTTTGCTCGCACAACAGGCGACCTACAATCATCTTTGTATTGGTTATTAATTTTGAGGTTACAATTCGTTCTCCCTCTAACTACCAAAAAGATATACACGTCTTCTTTTAAAACGTTAAATCCATGATAAAAGAAAACAATCAACAAACGTTCATTACCGGACGCAATGGCAGCGTAAGGGTAGTTGCACATAGACGAGAAGAATCTGATAACAGGTAGATTTCAATGCTTATAATATTAAATAATCTTATAAATAAGGACGGAGGTTGAATAAATATAAACGTTTTTTCGAAAAATATTCAAGATAATGCTTAAAATCAATTTCCAAACAGCAACTAAGTTTTTCTAACCATAACGCTTTTAATATCGTAGTAAGATCTCAAGAGCGCCAGTTTTCAAGATTCCTGCGATGTATATGTTTGGGTTACAGTTATTCAGGTCTCCGAAAGAGATAATACTGGATACTTACGTAGGCTCATCATCATAGCACCGGACCTCGAGCCACCGTAGCAAAATTTCCTCGATGTAATGGAACGATAACTGGGTGCCGCCAAATGAGAAAACAGGCTCTCAAATGGTATTGAAAGTCTACTAAACTTCAATATTATTTCCATTATTATTGTTGAATACCTGAAATGAAACACTCAAACAAAACAGACAAGTGGAGCAAAGGTTGGGCAACGAGACATCAACCTCATTTGCAAAGCCACCGTTTCAAGACAGGCATGATGATATGGATTTGGGCAGGAATGGTGGGTAATAAACACGTTAAGTTGTAAGTAGGAGAACGACTGATACCCACTGCACACATTTAGTGTTTTGAGAACAATCTGCAGTAATAGAACAGAAATAAGATGCTCGATTCCTGAATTGAAAGCCGGTTATCATACGATGTAAATCTAGGTAAAAGTGGGTGGTTGAAGGCGAAATTGCATACTCCACACTTTTATTTCATTGGATATTTGTAAATTATTATCTGTCCTTCTATCTACCTGAGCATAAGTAAAACTTTGATAAAAACTTACGCAAGGTTTCGAAATATTACAGAAATGATAAATGATACTTTTATTTCAATAACTGCCAATTACAAATTTAGCAAATTCTTTACTTAAAATGATCCTGTTTATACATCTGGCACTGGTGTTTAAAAACAGCCTTGACATCATCATTCACCGTCATTTGAACAGTTGATAATATAAATACTATGACTTTTATAACAACGTTAGGTTCAAATGAAATTAATCTTCTCCTCTTTGAAATACATACATCTGTACAAACGGGGCCAAGCAAATGTTGCTAATTCTGCCGTATACATAGATTACTCTTAAATTAATTTGCACAGCATTTGTATCCATATCCATCATAAGTTCAAATCATAATTGAGCGCATGAGTGCAAATTCCGCAATTCTGTTTTCGTCTCTGCTGCACTATGAAGAACGTTTCTGAAGGCAACATACGCAGCGCTTCCAGAGCAGCGCACATTTTTTTCAAAATTCAATCAACCCACAAAACAGCGACCACTCGGCATAGTAACAATTTTTTTGAAACAGAAAACGTAAACATTTTTTGTTCTTTGCTAGTAAGGGCTTTCGACTCCATCAGAATTTTTGTACTAGATCATACACTTGCACGAACCCCTTAGCTCATGGACTGTGCTCTGAGAACATACCGTCCTCTGTCATGGACGAGCAGGCCTATGCCGATGCAATTTCACTAAAAGGAAACGCTTCCGCTAACGTTAGTCTTCGCTTTAGGAATTCCAAGGGAGAAATATGTATTCTAACGATGATGAATGGTGGTGTGCTGCGCATACGTGCACAATGTAAAAAGTAGGCAATTGCCAAAAATATAAAATTCTATAAATATGCATTAAGTCCTGTATGTGAGAAAGTATTCAGCCATAAATGATATAATCAATGTTGCATATTACAACTTTTTCATTTCATATCTTCATAGAAGTTCTTAACTAGTGTACAACCCTTCAAAAAATATCTGAAGCCGTTGATATCAATGGTAACGATACGTGCCTCCTTGAAAATGAAAAGTTGTCTAAATTTCTAGTTCAATGGTTTTCTATTATTTTAAGCTTCTTTGCTTGCCTAATCGATTCAGTTTCTGAACCGTCTTGCAGTATGCATATCGTAAACAAGAAAACGATATACGAAAGAACTGAGAGCATATTCTAGTCTCATCTAGTCCCACTTGGAGCATGAACACCGTACTGTTAATTCCAATTTTCAATTATAGTAATAACTCTTGAGTTGAACCATGTCACGATCTTATTTAAAGGGAAATTCATTCGTTGAATTTATCAAGGCGAAGTTAACTAATGTATTAGGTATGAGAAAATTCCATTGATATTTTTGAAGCCCGTTGGTGTCCTTGAAGGAAAAATAAATTATCTGTTTCGTTTCTTAGGTCACTAATGAAATTAAAAAAACCTATCCTTGAATAATAATAAACTACCGGTATGATGAAAGATTACAGTATGGCTACTACGTGAATGATTACTGTACTGTAAATGCTAAAACTACTCTAGGTTCATCTACCGGCACCCGTTGGATTAACACACTTTAAGTTAGCTGACTATTCTTCCGTAACTTTAACTCGGTACTGAATTTTTTGAACAGTCTACGGATTTCGCTACCAGTATTTAAGTTACTTTTTCATTTAATTCAGATACACCCCATTTAGCTCATATTGATGCTGAAGCACACAATTCAAGAATGATGATAGTTTTCGGGCCATTCAATGATGAAACAGAGTCGTCAGTTATGTCTATCAGTCAAGCCTCCCAACTCCCTCCAAAAGGTTAGATTTTCCTCAAGGTCTTCGAATTTCAAATCCATCATTCAAATTACTAAGACGTCGAATTGCGTCACGCGTTTTCAGATATGTATAAGTAATTGTTTGTCCACAACATCCTAACTAAATTGTTTAAACGAGAAAGTTGCTGAAACGAGTTTAAATGAATGAAATTTTACAATTATTGCTCATTGATATTTTCTTCAGAGCTCGCAAGGCAAATGCACTAGGAAAAGACCCTGTAGATCTGAGTGCGACACTTCGTGGCAGTAGAAGACTTCCAATTACTACTTATGAGTGAAATTGAGCCCGAACGAGACCGCTCCAGAAGGAAGATCACAGGGTTTTTACGGAGTGTTGTGCTTAATTCATAGAGTGGTTAATTTACGGAGTGTTGTACTTAATTTACGAAGAGTTGCGTTAAGTCTATCATTTCACTGCACGGTGTTGGACTTCATGTTGCAAGTCTTTGTGGCCCAGTAACGCTGAGACAAAGCTTTAGAACTAGAAATTTATCAGCGAATATCATTTGCTCTAGCTAGAAAATGCTACACAGCTAAAAATTTCTCTTCGTTTGCAGAGTTGAAGTGCAGTGGAATAATTTTTTTCCATTTCTTGAAAAAACTAATAAAATCGGCAAACAAAACGTGTAACGATCCAACCGTTGAAGAATGATGTGCAAATTTCAACCATTTTCAACATTTTTTAAAACATGCAAGAGCCTCAGGCCATAAAAAAATAAAAAATTATTACAAACAGAACTTCACCAGAAATGCTTGTTTGCTAAAGTCGTTAGGCTTTCTTAGAAAAATAGGAATTTCTTTATTGTATGCTAGCACTAATGAAAATTTAAAAATTTAGCAGTTGGTACATATTCAAATACATTCGAGTGAAATCACCGATAAGGATGCCGTTTATATAGCAAAGAATCGCACAGCGTATTGAGCATAGGAATGCCATCGAGAAAATGCGTCCATCCTAAGCCACAGCACCGATGTCTTGACGTTGCAAATTACTACGTAAACATAGCAACAGGCCTCATTCGTAGACGTAAAAAATTTTGGTAACGTTTGCGTTTTCTTGGTGGAGTGACTAGATCAATGATAAGTTTCAAGGTCTCTGATCTAAAACCTTGAAAATTTTCCTGAACATTTTTTCATTTCCATCTTCTTAGTTTGCCAACATCTGTTTAACCAAGATTCCACGGCACGGGCTGAAATATGAGCAAAGCACTGACACTTGGCCTAAGGGAAGCCCATTAACATTTGTTTTTCTCTACCCTTTCCCCTTTCCTTTTCCTGCGGAGGTCGCTTGCTGGCCCCTGAAGCCACAGAAAACTTCCTAATATGCTAGAATAAAGTAATATAAAGACTTTTTAGCATCAAAGCTGCTAAAATAGATTGCCAATTAATTTGCTTACACCCTAATTTGGATACCAGTGTTACACCAAGCCAGGCTTCCGAGCGATGCAGAGTTACCTATTATATTTCCAAGTTTCTTTACATAAATGAATGTCTTTAAGTTAGCAAAGGCTTATAGGATTTCCAAGTAATGTGGTTATCCTGAAAAAAAATTCTTACGTTACATACATATAACATATAAAAAATAAAACAAACGTTAAGCCTCAGCTCTGTACCGCCCTTAGTATCCATGCTGAGGTATTTAATTTACGATCGTACACGAAGTATGTGGCAAAGATAGAACTTATTTTAACTTCGCCTAGTGCTTACTGAGGTTAAAAAAGGAATTACTAGAATTCATTTTAACTTGGCCTAGTGCTTACTGAGGTTATTAAAGGAGTTACTAGAACTCATTTTAACTTGGTCTAGTGCTTACTGAGGTTAGTAAAGGAGTTACTAGAACTCATTTTAACTTGGCCCATGTTGTTGTGGAGCTTAGTAAATTATATATCGCCTGTGACTAATGCATTAAGACAATTTTTGAGAACCACATCAACCTTATTAAAACATTCGATAAATTTCCAAATATTCTAATCGCCAAAGTTCGCTCGCAGCCCTCATTGCAATTTTAGCTGAAGGAATGCTTCAGCCATTGCTGGAGTATTTAGCGAGAACAACCAAAAGTTCAATGCACTCGAATTTCTGTGTGATTTATTTGGAAATTACTTTAGAGGAATTATTTGAACTGCTGATTAAATTACTTGAACTGATACTGTCATAATTTTAAGCATTTTTTTAACTGATAAACTACGTAATTCTTTTTGCTCTGCAACAATCCGTTGAATTCACTTAGGGAGCTCATGAAGAAGTGCCCACGTAAGGGAAAGTTTGAGGGCAAAGTTACGGGAGGCCGCCGTTGTTTGCGTCGTTGCGTCCGAATTTCGGTGATGAAGAATCTCATTTGCGGAGACCGAATGATTCTTTCATGAATGCTATCGGTGAAGAGTTCCTATTCGAAGATTTTAACGCATTCAACTCGAGCTGTGGGAATTGGACAGATCGCGAACCCAGGACACAAACACAGAGTATAAGTGTATTGATCATAAAATTGTTATACGGTTTGTGTTCAGAGCAATTTACAGATTTCTGAGACAACTGCTCGAAAAGAGAGGCATAATTAAAGTGATTTTCTAACTCGCCGTTGTCTTACGAGTGCCTAAGGTGAGTGCATTCATAGACAGACCTTATATCTCAGTATTTATTTAATTAAGTTAGCTAAAATAAATCTAAGTAACAAACAAAGTGGTTACTTGTACGTAAATTTTTTCTGTTGTATCGCAATTGAAAGTATAATCACATCGGGCTCGCAAATATATGTTAGATAGTTGAGGAAAATGTTTTATTTATATATTTCGGGAAAAAAATTGTCATTATTTTTCAATCAATTTTCACGCCAGACATCTTTTCTGGGGAATCAAAATGGAAAATACCCATTCCTTAATAATTATAGTCTTCAGGACGTATGGTGATCGTGCGGTGCCCGCAGAAGCATAGCGCTTGTAGCAGCTGACCCTTGCTCTAATTGTCTTTACGCCTGAAATTTGAATTTTTGTAAAAATCTACGAGCTTCACACCTAATATTTACGTTACTAAGAGACTGAATTCGTTTAATTTCTCCTGGCTCGTCCCGATGTAAAAGAAGAATATTTTAGGTTATTACGATTAACGGCACTAATATATATTTTTAAATCTACTTAAAACAAAATGAATGTCCAATGAATGAAGCCTAATGAACATAGAATCAGTTTTGAGTCCGACAAAATCTTCAATGCCTTGACTATATACCTAAATAAGTGAACTTTTGTGAGCTTTATCATCAAGGGGTTTATTTATCACAGAATAGATGAGCTTTACATGTTCTCCGTGGCATCCTTTATCGACCCCCCGCTAGAAACAGCTTTTCGTTTTCGTCACCGTAATCTTCATGAAAGAAAATGAGCTTCCAAAAGGATTTCATAGTTCATGCAGTCTGAGGTTTCAAGGAATCGTTTATTTTCGGTCAGTCTGCGAATTTGACTAGACTTCTATTGGACACGAGCATTTTCTTGAGGCATCTTTCCTCTTAGAATTGTTGGAGTTTATTCACTTCTCCACTGCACAGCAGGCGAATCAAATCAACGCAAATGCCGCAAATTTCCATTATATGCAAATGAGAATGGGCTAAATTGAGATGGACTTGTTGCCAATTTTCACAAGAATCCAAAGCAAGAGTAAAACTGAATAAAAGTGCCTTTTAGGAAAAATATGCAAGTTTTTTCTACATAGAATAATTTTATGCCGCAGCGCTCTATATTTAGGAATTAAATATTATATTATTAAACAGCAATAGAAGAGCTGGAAGTATGTAAACGAAGGAATACCATGTGATTCATATTTTTTTGCGGAATGCATTCTGCCTTTTAAAAAATTCGAAGACTTAAATTTCTAACTTCACATCAATGAATTACAATTATACAACATTTGATGCTCAAAGGCTTTGCATTCACATTTCATAATTCTAACTGTGAAATTTCGAGTTTCAATATTCTCTGGAAAAGATAAATTTTGCTTCTGCAGTCCCGTTCAACCGTTTCCAGCACGTGACCCTTGTTTTTCTCGGCATGGCAGCCGCCGCAGCCGAGTGACCGCAGCTCAGCAGTGGGTCATTATATCCTTGGGAAAAGAGCCTCGTTACAGGGTACGTATTGGCAGACCGAGGACTGATGGATATACGCTCCATGACCTTCATCGCCATCTCAGATCTCCTTATTTGTGGGCTCCATGGCGCACTGGTTAGCGTGATAGCCTGGCAGTTGGAAAATATGGGTTCGACTCCCGGCTCAGGCACTGATTTTCACGTCCAGAGAATGCTTCCCTTAGAAAAGGAAGCTTAAATCTCACATTTCTCACATCCCTCAGGCGTCAGTAGTTGTAAGGCATTAAAAACCCAACGGTAAAACGTGTTGGAATTAATCAAGGGTCATTTTTATCACTCCGCTGAGGGCCCCGAGCTCTGACTTGCTCATTGGCTGACGTTTATCGAGTGATACGAGTCGTGGTGGACTTAATCGAAATGGTGGAAATGTTTTACGCCTCACAACTGTCCTGTTATTGCTGCTTTGATGCAAATCCTGTTGCCATTACTTTAACAAATATTAAAATGTTATTACCCTTTAACCTTCCTTCATCACTATAAATCCGAAAACAAATTAAGTAAACGTACAGCAAATTGAGTCTTGGGGCCTCTAAAATTAAAGTTAAATGACCAAACTGGCCATGATTGCCTTTGATGGGTCGATCGCTTGATTGGTCTTCGAGATGAACAGCAAAGTGGAACATGATTTAATATCATTTTCTATGTCTTCATTCATCACTCAGTTGCGAAGTAGTGTATGTCACGCAGATAAATTTCAGTTAATGGTATTAGCTCCAAAATAGTCAGAATTCAAAAGGCTTGGTCGTAAAAGTGTTGCCAAGGTCGACACAAAATTTGAGTCATAACTGTGCTAATGGAAGGCAGTATTATAAAAATATCACTATTATGATTATCCATTTATCAGTGCACGTACACTTCTTCAGCCAACAAAATTCCCCTTCACTTCTCGATGGCAGTGGCTTATTTGTTATTCAATATTAATACGCCTACGCATCCATGCATATTATGCAGACGCCATCCAAGAACTTGCTAACATTGCCGCCGTCAAGCACCAAGCCGATCATGGCAAGATTAATGAGAGAAACCTCTTAGTACCCTCCTCTCTCGACGACAGCTAAGGAATTAAGCAGCTCAGTTTTAGACCTAAACTTCATCTGAGGGGTAATCGTTGACTGACATTTACGTATGATTGAATTATTTACTCGATGTCAAGATGTACAGCGTGTAGGTTATCACAAGAATTCAAGAATTGAGCAATCTCAGGTATTTTAATGTGTTCAGCCATGTTCCATACGCTTGTGAATGTTTTTATATAATGACTTGTGTCGGTGAGAAACTGAGTCCAGATTATTTCTTTTGTACGGAATTAAATGTCAACAGCTACGATGAGAGTCAATGTAGAAATTTGATTTACTTCCCTGAGTACCACAGTTGCTTCAAAAGCAGAGCGAGAACGAGCAAATTTTCAATCATTTTGTTCAGGTTAGTGAAATGGTCTTACATGACTTGAAAAAGTAAAAAAGTTTGAATATAATACTTAATTTTTCTGAAAAAAATATAATTCGGTACTTAAATAGGTAAAACATACTTCATATGACGTTTGAGTTAAATGGAGCGACGACTCTGTGGCAACACTAAGGCTTGCTTTGTGGTAGAAAACCAGGAAAAGAATTGCAACCTCATTTGGAACATCATGGAAGCCGAATGAATGGATACGAAAAAAATGGGACCCGAAAATCCTTCAGTGTTTCATGCTCCGCAGGAGACTGAGCGCACGAGCGTTGTCTGCAGAGGAGCAGGTAGGCGCTAGGTTTCCTCGCCTAGATAAAGCGATCGTCTGGTCGCGGCCGCCGATATCAGGCTAGACAAGAACACGGTAGTAAACCACGTCCAAGTCCGACCCAATGGCGGGATCCTATACGAGGAGCCTGAGCTATTTCCAATGGGAAGCATGAAATTAATAGGAAAGATGGAGATAAATGTGTGGAAGTAAATCCTAATTAGTTAGCTTGCATCGGTTTGCTAAGAGATGCGACCTGGTCTCACAGAGGAGAGAGATTCAACTCTAGATTGGGAGTTCATGTATGAAAGTCTGATCGAAGTAAAGAAAGGAAATAATAATAATACTATTCATTTGTTTTCCAAAACAAATTTCGGTACAATTCAGTACTCCGGGTGTACGGAGTGAAGTGGTCTTACATTTACATTTCCTATCATATATATACATATATATCATTTTTAGGAAATTTAAATTTCAAGTTTTCTTCTGAGATAAATATTTATCAGTCGCCAAGCTTTCGAACAACACCGCGTAGTTCTTCATTCAGGGCGGATCGAATTCCCTTCATCAGGATGGATCGAATTCATATGATATATATATATACATATTTATATGTATATAATATATGTATATATCATATATATACATGTCCATTTCCCAACACATGGACATGACCGGCCACACCATGCGGTGGGAACAAATGACTGTTTTGGACCATCAAAGAAACACTAGGGCCCGAAAGTATTTCGAATCATTCTACACGAAGGCACGGGGGGAACGTGCCTGCAACCGGTCTTTGGGTGGTCCACCCCAATATTTCCCAATAATGAGAAACATTCTAAATTAATATGTGCGACTGTACATGTGATACGAGGCTTGAGGTGATGGGTCCTGGGATGTAACCTGTTTTTGGGAATTTCGCTTTAAATAATAATTAATCATTTCAAATAATAAATGTATAGGTATAAATAGTTAGATGTAGCTTCACAAAAAATATTCATTTGCTAAGAGAGAAAGGCAATGAAATTATTCACAATATTGTACCCTGTAGGTTGAATGATGCAAACGACCTGCTTGACGCGCCGAGTGTAATATCTGAAACCTACCTAGAGCATCATTTCCTCAAACGCTCCCCATACCTGTTCAAATTTCACAACGGTAGACGCGAAGCAATAAATAACATACTTCTTAGGGCATTTGGTTTGAGTAATTTTCAAGAATATATTGAAAAGTACAGACTAGTGAACGTTGAATATACATAAGCTATCTTTTTTTCTACGGGAACATATTTCGAGGCCATTTTATTCTTTGAGAAATTCGAGATATTGGCTTGGAGGAGGCGATAATTGTATCAACCTTGGATGTATACCACGGAAACAGCGTCGTGAAACCGTGTCTCACTTCGTTTTTATCTCGACAATTACTATTCGTGATGAGAACTGCAGGCCGTAGGGGGCCTGCATTACTTTAATTACCGTTGTTTTGCAAAAGTTACGAGTACCATTGTGGCATTGTACGTTGCAAATTCTCAAGTGAAAACTTGAATCATATTTTTATTCTAATCACGTGAAATGAAATTGTGCGTGCATGATATGCATCACAGTCAATCCGTAAAATTTTTGTGGGTCGTGTCAGAAAATTTAGAAGAAAAAATCGTTATGCCAAACGAATTATTGTCTTGAACACCATTTCATACTAATACGTTGTTTATTCTCCCCTCTGAAGAATCTTTTCATGTCTGGAAAAACCCTGACGTAAAATATGCAACCTAATGTGGTCAATTACGTCGCAAACTTATTTTAAATGAAGGGTCTTACTAGAAGTTTGAGAAATTTATAACCGGTTGATATTTGAAGTTCATTACCCTTAATGGGTAACTGAGAACCGTTAAATAAAGAGGCCTTTCCACAGTGTGAGTAGAATATTAGATATTTCTGGGAACATATATCGCTGTACACCAATGTAATCAAGTGCTACAGCTTGCATGCGGAGATTTGTGACCTGCGTGAGTGACACTGACATACGGGCTCGAGTGCACAGCGGGAGTCGACAGGGGCTTGATAAAACTTCCATTAGTTGCACCATCGTGATTTGCTTGTTAATGCATGTTATATATGTGAAAATCAACTGCTGTTGGAGCGTAAAAATCAACAGCAATAAATCGTTACTCATTTGAACATTTACCTTCGCAGAATTGTGGTCCGGTGGAACACGATCATGGTTTAGGGAAAAAATTCTGACGGACGACCAATTTGTCAGCATTTCAACAGTATTTCAGTGCGCCTGCAATAAATGAGAACGATATGCAGCAGCCATACGAACTTTTCTAAATTAAATACACAATAGATCATATTTCTTTTCAGCGGAGCAGGTACACAGTAAAAGTTAATAGTAATACTTAGGACAGAATATCATTTCATCAATCGCTATCAACTGCACTGGAAAATATTGTAATTTTTATTGATTTATCGAATAAATTCGCTGAATAGCAACTTTTTTGAATGACGTATTGAAAAACTTCTAAAATGGATTTTTTACTTGCGAATCAAGTTATTGACGACTGTGATTAAGCAAATAAATTTGAATGCTTCGTTTTATTTTAATGCTTCAATCCTAGGCTCATTTCTCAACAAGGAAATTAGAAACATAAGATGACAAGAAACATTTTATTCCCAACTTATAGCTAAAACTCTTAAAAAGCAAGCATTAAAACAATTATAAATTGATAAACAATAAGTAATGTTAACCAACTTTGTGCCAGTATGTACTCTGTATTTTGCTGCAAAGTTTCACTTCCTAAATGCACGTGGACTCCAAAATGGGCAGATCAATGTTGGCCACGCATGAGCCTAAAATTTCAATTCGTAAATGCTTATCCTCTGATCACAGAAGCTATTTGTGCAACCCTGACGTTGATTACAGAATGATAGAATGTAGAATGAGGGGAAGATCGGTCCGTTCGATGACTGTACAGCCAGCAGGCTCTGCAGCGAACTCATAAATTTTCCTATTTGAATTTCCACACAATGCGGCTCATGTACAAGATACTGTAATGTTCGACATTAAAATCATCGCTTCAGTAGATGTGGATAATAAATAACGCAGTCCTTGAAGCTTTTCATTGAACACGAACACAAGTAACGGAAAAAAGTACTACTTTGATAGAATTCTCAAATAAATGCCATAATTTGCCATCCGGCGTTAGCAATTGACTCATAAGATCAGTTGCAGATTTTAAATTATGAACAACTAAATATGTATAGCAAAATTACATTCAATTACGTTATTCTATCACTTGAGAAGAATTCAGCATCACCGGGTGTTTAGGATTTTAATAATATGCATCAGTCAAAGTTTCAGAGCCTTGTGAACGTAATTCAATTTAGGTAAGGGTACAAATGTACTTGCATGTGTACTCGTATGTATTTATAAATAGATTGTGCCTGGGGCTTCTCATGATGACTTTAACCCATCAGGCCATTTTGTCTCCATGAGATTCATTGTTTCAAAGCGTTAGCACGCACGTACGCCTCGTCAGTTCTATTACCATATCCGTTGCCCCTTAATTAAAGCTTCCTGAATGTGCCAAAATTAGAGTGATGACTTGTTAGCGTGTTTTGTAGTGGGATTAGGGACAGCCTTCCGTTGTTTTTTATTTTGCTTTGTAACACATGAGACGCTTTCATATTCGTCAGGACTGTGATACTAAACTGCATGAGACATGATACACTATGTAAATTCCTCATGAGAGATTTGCAATCATTTAACCCATATCGACCTTAGGAAGATTCAAGAAAGTTTAAACCCAAACCTGAATGTGTCTACACGACTTTTGTGAAAGCCAATTGCTCGAAGCAATTGCTAGAAAGGTCTCTCGAAGCCAAAGACCTGATATCCGAGTCAAATGATTTTGAACCGGTACACAGGGCTCCGGTGTTTTTGTGAAATCTTAGATCCGTGCCGGACTCAGAAGAAGCCTAATCTTTTCTTGTTGTAATTGAAACTTCCTCGCTACTTCAAGATTAAGCTCGGAAGAAGCAGGACTTTACTTGAGGGTTGTTAAGTAACAGCTAGTCAATCTGGACGTAACCGGTATTCCCTTGACGTCTTTTCTTTTTACGTTGTTACTGCTGCAATCCTTGTTTTTCAGTTCAGTTCCTCTTGCTCGTACTCAGTGAGTTCTCTTCCGAGTGCTTGTCGATCGATGGAAACCATGCTTCTGAGAAGCTCGATCTTTCATCTACGTCGCTTCAATTCCAAGATTGTTTTGCGTTCCTCACGCCATCAACGCAAAACAATCATTGTATCCTCAAGCCATTGTATCTTATCGATGCCCACTAACTTTGACTTGCTTCAGGGGCTATTTTCTAAAGGAACTCTTATCGGCAACTTGTGCCAGCCATAGCGACTTTCCCATAATCTTGGGAGTCTTGTTTCATGTTAGGCCAAACTTCAACGTCTTACCTTGAATTAAACTCCGAGAATTTGTGGTCGTATGCCGAAACATATTTGTCAAAATACATTATCATCGAATTTGATAAGATGAAGAATTTGTGTTCCTAACTATTTTTGTATTCATACTAGGTTGAGTCTAAGTAATTTTTGTTAATCGGAAGCAAAATGTAGCTGGGTCATTCAAAATTCAAGTGTTTCAGCCTTCATCAACGAACCAATCAGAAGAGAAGTTTAATTTAAGAAGTTTATTTTCACTTGTTTGCTCGCGCGAATATTGAACACGAACGTGTTCAAGTTCATTGGGTTGACCCATTTTGTGTGAAAAATTACGCTATATGTGAAATGAAATTTCAAGAGCATTATTTATCTCGAATTTTTCGATTAAATTTCACACATCATTAAACATTTTTCATTAACGGGAAAAACGTTACGAAATAAAGTTGAGCTTATACCGGTATGTAAGTAGCTAGGTTTAAGAATATAGAAATTTGTTCATTTTACATTCTTTACCATTTACATTTAGCTGTAAAATTCTTCGTACACCCTCCAAAATTCAATATTTATACTAATTAATCAAAACCTAGTATTTGTACAGTCTTAAGTAAATGCATGTCTGTAAGTACGGAAAATTGATAGGTCTCTATTCTCAAATGAAAGGTCATGTAGAAAATTTCTAACAAATAAATCTACAAAATGTATGAAGATAAATTATTCACAGGGTACAAAATTCAGAACATTATTACAGTATTAAAAATCTATAACATAGCTTTTTCATTTTTAAACATTCAAGTAGCCTTCTTCAATAGTTTTTCACGAGATTCGAGCAAGTTTCTACGGATTTGTTCTTTCATTTTCAATAGCTTGATGTTATAATTCGTGGAGGTTCTTCGCGCCATTAATTTTCAATTGAATTGAAATAAGTTCTATTCAAAAGTCATGGTAACATCGTTATTTTTTCTCAAAGCCACGACGTTGCTCATTTAAGCGAATGTTTGGGTCCATTATTTTGCGAGAAGTTAAATCGTCGGCCAAAAACAACACTTGCTTTTGATAACTCTACGTTATGAACAAAATCTTTATATATTCACCAGGTTTCATAATTTTTTTAATCAGAATTGATTTTCCAGTGCTAATTAAAAAAAAGCATCTCAGAGTATCATAAATTACCTCCCTACGTAGCTGTTAGCCCTGTTTTCTTAGAGAGGAAAGTCTCCCCTCTCTTGCGCCAACCTTCTTGACATCATTATGACCGAAAAGCTCGATTTTCATTTCATCTCTCCATAGTACTCGCTTTCAGCAGCGATCGTTTAGTATGCTACGAGTGAGTTTTAGCGAAGTTCAATTGAGAAGCAGCATGAGCACGCAGTCCATTCTTGTTGCAATAACGCTGCATTGTACGAATGATCTCGGTGGTTACCTGCACATTCAACATCTCGGCTATGTCACTCACCACAATTGCTAGGTCCATATCGAGTTCACAACGCAGTTTTCGTAAAGTTCTCCGTAATAGTTGCTGATTCATACCGCGTCCAGGTAAAGTTTCCGTTGTGTCAAACTGACTGAACTTATTTATAATAGATTGTACCGTATATCCCGGGATGACGAAGTGCTTTGGAAATATTATCAAAATTGTTGCCTGATTTATAAAGGTCAATAATCTTTTGTCTCTTGTTAACTCTGAGCATTTTTATTTTTTCCTTCATAGTGTTTGCATGTGAATATCAAGGTATAACACACCTCGAACAACGTCATGTCCTTTGAAATTCCTAGAATATTTTTACGCAAAAATAGTCTGGAACGATTTTGAAAATGTGTCAAATAATATGAATTTCATATAATTTAACCATGTATCTTTGCATTGAAACGATTTTTCTAACTGTATTAAAATTTTGTCTTCACAACTTTTTGTAAACATTACTTGTAATGCTTATTTTAAACATCCTGATCTTCTGAAAATTTAGTTTAATATTCTTTTTCCCGTACTTGCGAACATGTAAAAAAACTGAAGTCTTTATAAGACACTGGGTTTGGAAAATTAGAGAAAATATGGAATATGAAGTTGTCCGAAAAATTTAGTCGCTCACTGAATTTTTAAAAATGCATGTACTCATCACGAACGATTTTGATTGTCTAGCGGCTTTAGGAATGCAAGCGAGGTGTAGTAGGGGCAAACACAACAGGCTGATCATCAGAGTCATCTTCACGGCAAAGTCAAATAAGAACTTATAATGGAGTCTGCTTTTGACTAACAGTGAAAACTATACTAACAAATTTGACAAATAAACTGTTCCAAATTTCTGTGCTTTTGGCTGGAAACTTAACAGAAGTTTGAGCAAAATCTAATAGTATTAAATTGGTCATATTTATGTTTGATTCAACTTTTAAATGATTTATTTTATGACAAGCAAACCAGCATGAAACACCGCAACAAACCAATGTTTTCTTGTTGTCCTAGTGCAATTTTTGCAGTAGTGCACAGTTACTTCACAGAAGTGCACAGTTGCTTCATAAAAGTGCACAGTTTCTTCACAAGAGTGCACAGTTGCTTCATGAAAGTGTTTCTGACGCAACAGTGTTACGCATAATCACAGTATTACTGACGCAACGTCCCATTTGTTGGAAATTTAGGTTTACAGCCGCTAATCTAGAATTGTAAAAACTTTCTGTTTTACTCGATCTTTCTTTAAGATTGACACTCTACTTAATGAAGCTCGTTTTACAGGAAGCTCACTCGATCTGCTGCATCGTCGAAGGAATGTTTCCATTATCTTGATACAGCTTCAACCTACAAAATATCAGACGATATCATGCTAGTCTGTTTTTCGAAGATTTCTTTAATTCCACATTATGTATGAATGAAAATGAAAATTTAACATGTTTCTACTCTTTACAGCATATTTATTTCTTTAAGAAAAGTTGTTATAGTAGACTGTTATTCAATTACTGTATGCAATTTTGTTCATTTGTGGTGTCGTAACGAACACGAGTAAGCTACATTTTTAAGCTGAAAAAACAAATTTTGATATTAATTTTCAGTGTAAACTTAGCGAATTGGAAATCTCGTACTGAAAATGAGAAGTAAAGAATCCCTGGACTTTTAAGTGATGGCAAAACAAGTTTTGCAATATCGAGGCCCTTGGAAAGGGACGTGAGAACAATCAAGAAAGCTATCGAAAATATAAATGTCAAATGCAAAACTCGCAGTGAGATGAGAAAAATTGTAATGGCTGAGAAAAAAACATCCTTTAGTGGCAGTAAAGTCGTTTTCTAAATGGCGAAGAAAACCGAAGTGTCTTGTGATACGAACTACCGAATTTTCAGAAAAGTCGAAGTGAAAAAAACTCGACCTCCTTCCTCGAAAAACGAGTGCGGTAAGAAGCGTTTGAAAGTAAATTTTTCGAATGAGTATATACGAGAGTAGAGCTACTTTGGACGGTCCAGATTGTTGGTCCAGATTATTTGATGGCCTGAATGTTTCTTTTATGTTCAGACGCCAGCCGGAAGGTGGAGGTGTGATGCTCTGGGAAACCATTGTCGGAGACAGGTCAGACCATTTCGAAAACCAGAAGGAGTAAAGTTGAGCTCCCAGGCTTGTGAGGATTTCCTGAATTAGCATTTTTACCGCTGGTTCAGCTCCTAAACCAAGAGTTTTAAGCAGAGGTGCATTTTTATGAGAGATGAGGCTCGTAGCCACGCTCCAAGGCCTGCGTACGAATATTTGGCTAGCAAATATTTTGTTGAAAAACGATTAACGGAATGGCCTACGCGCTCACTGGACCTCAATTGCAGTCATGATCTTTGGAGCATCATGAAATCTGGGATACATCATTGAGTAGCACTCAAACAAAGAGGAACTTCAAAATGAAATCTCAAGAAGCTACAAAAACCTCCATTGATCGATTATTTCACAATTAAATACATCATTGGATAATACTCTTGAGGGACGAGGAGCCTGTGTTATTGCTATAAATATAATTTTGCATTACATGCTATTAATTTTTTCCCATCTGTAATTTTTATATAAATAATTATTCTAATTAATGGTGCCTATTTAGTTATTTGTATACCTACGTAACAGCGTTTATGCGGCAAAAATTATGCCTGTTAAGCTACCCGCACAAAAAATTAGTTACATGTTACTAATTACTAATTTGGTACGGGACCTCTACGAGTGTAAATAATGGCTGCAAATCTGAGCGGAATTGAGTTTAAGAGTGTCCTAATATACACCTATGCCACTCCTACATCAACTGCAGTCACTGTACGAGGACGTTCTTTTCGGCATCTAACTTGTTCTTCTAGTTGGTCTCACAAATTTTCTATTGGGTTCCTGTTTGGGGACTTAGCTGGGCAATCAAGATATCTAAGATATTCTGAATAACTGCCATGCTTTGTAGTTGAGAAAGCACAGATCCCGACAGACCCTCCTCCTCTTCCTCCTCCTCCTTGTGTCGCCCCTTGCGTGAAGGCTTCGTTGACAGCTTCGTGAGGTCTTCAATGAACAAGACGGCGGGTGACATTGCTGTTGAGACAAAGTAGTGATTTATCATACCACTTGACACTTCTCCACTCCTCTACTGTCTATTGTGTGTGTAAGTTGGCCCTGTTTAAAAAGTGGTCTAGTGGACAAGAGTTAACATAGGCCGTTTAGGAACCACTCTGCTCAATATATCAACTTCATTGAGTTTTATACGATGAGTTCATTCATATACAGCAGGAGAACGGCTATCATCGGTGTTTTGCAGTAGTTCCATCCTTGATGCAAGGTGATTGCGGTATTCCGGTCAACAATTCGGGAGACACAGCGGCGGTCCCTATCGGTCAGAATTTTCTTCCAACAACAATTCTGCCTTGAATTGCCGTTTGAAGTGAATTATTTCTATTGTAGGTAGATCCACATAACGGTAAGGCATGAAACACCAGCAAGTTCCGCTACTTTCTTTACTGGTTGTCCCTTGGTTAGACCAAATACAATAGCCCCTTTTTCCAATTCCGAGAAGTCTTGCTTTCGTACCATCGTTGTGGCGCAGCTAAGAAATAAATCTATACTTAGCCAGCTTTGAATGAAGACTGATGCCTGTTCAGTACCAATTTCTTGTCCTGGGAGCTTACGTTAATTTGTTTTATGCTTAAATAATTATTTGTACACATACATAATAGCTGCTGACCCTTGAAAATTCAGTTTTCCCAAAACTACCTTTTGAGAAAACTGAATTTTCCCAGAGTAATATTACAACAGTACGCACATGAGTAATCATTATGCACCTACAGCACGAATTATTTATTTCACGTTCAAGTATATCTTTCATTAAACCGGATAACCGATATGCATAATACCATCTGCCGGAGTGCAGTCAAGTCTAGAGTCACCAGAAGGCAACCAATAGAGTGTTGCACTCGCCCTGATATTAAGCGCTCGGCCCAAGTTTGTTAGGAACTTTGCGATCAGTGAAAGGCAAGTCGACAATTCGCTGCGGTGTAATTGCAACGCAAACTTCTAAGATGCTGGTCTTTTCAGCAGCTCAAAGCAGGTGTCTTCATCCTTTTATGCTTGTTGTAAGCAGTATTTCATGGAAAAATAAGCACTGTGAAATTCCGGAATTAACGAGTAAACAATCGAGATCGACCTAAAAAAACTATAAGGGATCGGTATGGTTTTCAATTATTTTTTTCGGGTCTAAATAGCATCTCTTTGCAAAAATTAATATCCTAAAACAAGAAAAAAAATTGCAGCAGCAGTGCCAGTAGCAGACCAGTGTGCGCACAGCTGCAAAACCCAAAGAGCGGTAAAATACAGCGCTGTGTCTTACCTCCGCTTTCATTCGTGGAAATACTTTAGAACATTTTGGGTTGTGGGTCTATGATCCGAACCAAGAAGTCGCAGTTTTTTTGGCTGGGGTCTACTGATCTGTCAAGGGTTCTGCTTAATTTCTGAACGTCTCACATTGATGACTTGCAGCTATGGATGAGCCGAATGGCGGCTTCAAACGCTATGTAATGGAGCTCAGTTTTATCTGCAATTTCAGTGCAAGAGGACCTGCAATTTAATGAAGACCGTAGTTTTACATCCATTTCAGCGTAGCACCTGCTTGATTTCATTCCTTTTTGTACTTTGAGAGCAACTATTTTATCAGGAAAGCCTGCGTTACGACACATTTTCTTGATCAGTGGAAACGTGCCACTGTGAGTTGTCTAGGGATTGTTCTCAGGAGCCTGAGTGTATTTACGATGTCGCGGAGTGGGAGAAAAGTGAGGGCTTACATATCAGGGTTCCGTGGAGTCGTTTGAAATTACTCAACTTAAGGCAATTAAATTTGGAAACAGCTTCATAGCAGCGAACCGTTTAAAAATCAATGAAGAATTGTGAGGCCTGGTGTTCCAAAATCTCCGTCGAGGGTCACTTTTAATTCTCGTTCGTTCCTTCAACGAATTCGAAGTGTTTACAGTGTTTTTCAAACGCTGAAGGTCTCTTACGAAATTTCAGAAAATGTTACAAGTTAGACTCTCTCGATTTTTCTCATTTCTAGGACAATTGTTATCTGAAAGCGATCAGAAGTTGCGAAAATTAAAATTCGCATCTTTTTAACTAACTCATGTGTTTCTTAAATACTTGGTGCAATTTTCATGTCGAGCGTCTTTACAGAAAATAAAAATCGAATGAAAGGGAATGAAAACAACTAGAATAAAATCCGGACGTACGTATTTTTATTTCTGGTGGTCAAATCTTGCTTCCACTCACACTTTTTTAACGCGTCCGAGCGGCTTGAGAGTCGCGGGCTGCCGTACAATCTAATAGGCGGAAATTCACGCAAGTGCAGGAGGTTTCCTTTGTCAGGTCAGCCACCGTTTTCCTCGTCGAGTGTAGAAAATGAATAAAAATGTTCAGAACATGACGGCTCTCGCGTGGAAACGATGAGAAATCAAGAACCAATTCATTTAGTGACTGTTACTGGCTTTTCTGTGGCTTCACAGTGACAGGCCGTTTTAATTTTCTTCCATCACAAATATTGAATGGACGAGGACTTATTCGTAAGTAAAGAACAGCTAAAGTGCAATGTAAGATGTACGCAACAACAGGCTAAACACGAATAGGATCCTGTCAGAGATGGGCAGAATGTGTAGTTGTATTTAAAATAATAGTTCCGCGTGTTCATTGCGTGTAAAGTCCGCACTAAAGTCATAAAGTCTCAGCACACTACACACTCCACTTGTTAGCAACTCATCATAAGAATTTGTCGTCGGGTTTTATGGACCAAACTCTGCCCATTTCAACGGCATCGTTCAGTAAATCCCGTAACAAGTGAGCAATTTTGTACAATTTCGGTCGTCGAAATTGCTGAAGTCAACCTATGATGAGGCATTTTCAGGAGATGCGTTGAAAAATTTTGTTCAAAACTGGAAAGTGACTCACTCTTAATTCGCATCTTAACAGTATTAATATGATTTTCATATATTCTTGCCTACATCAAAGTTTGCAATATCATTTTCGATGCATAGTAACTTTACTCTACCATTTGATTTTCAAGCTCACGTGTCGCTCTCGTTGTTCAACGCGTGAAAATAACCCAAAATTTTAGAAATAAGGCTTATTCTTCTCAAGGGCCGAGTGGTGTCGGAAAAGAGGCTGTATATTCTGCGTAGGGCGCCATTTGCATAGTTTGCTGCGGCACAAACCGTCAACACTGCGCGAAGAGCCACTGGGTGTCTGCCCGCGCGGTATACTATGAAATTCAAAGTGCGGAAGCAGACGAAATTTTGTGCGCTAGGTTTTGGAAAGGATCGTGAAATGGAAGAGTTGGTGCAAATCCTGTACACGAAATAAACTGGTTTTCGAACATAGACGATCATGAAAAGATGATTTAACCACGAGCTATCCGTTCGTTATCATAATGAAACGAAAGTGTTCGATTTGCAGCTTACGTCACACATAGACCGAGCAACGAATTTTCAATATGTTCATGAGAAGGGTGAGTTCAGGAGATACCATCTAACCCATTTTCCTTCATCTACTACACCGTATCCCTCCGGAAAAGCTCATACCTCAGAGGTGAAGGATTCTCAACCCTAACATAAATTACGTGCAGTCGGCTTTCTAAGTGCAGGAAACTAGAAAGCAGTTAGCGCCGTGAGCTCCCTGGTCCCGATACAAGATACGGCACAGCCACAGCCACGGGCGATGGCAAAACGAGAACTTTGCAGGAAACGGTGAGCCTAAAGAGAGGCTCTTGAAAGAATGTATCAGAATTTTATAAACTTCTTTAAATTCAACTCGAAATGAGTTTAATGACGTTCAATATTGAATCACGGGCATTATTGAACACAAATATGCTGCTAGCCGAAGATGAGATCGAAAATTCTACACTTAAGAAAGAAAGAAAGAAAAAGAAAAATAGTTTATTCCAAACTC
>VOMN01086736.1:0-35073 GCA_014899125.1 Orchestia grillus
CCCCCGAAAGAAGACCACGTTCCCCCCTAAAGAAGACCACACTCCCCCAAAAGAAGACGCCAGCTCAGGCACCTGCTCCCAGAAGGGCCTACTGGACACCTGGTTTCCCCCCTTGGCGTGCTGGGCTGCGAACCGCAGCGTCACTCCCGTCACGGACCCCACGCAGGACAGCACGCAGCCCCCCAGCGGGAGGTGATCTCTCGCCACCCTCTTCAGCTCCGCCGTCACCTGCACCGCGTGATTACGAATTCAGGTTACTGAATGTAGGACACAGAAAAATTCAATTCAACTTAATACGCAGACATGGGTGATATATGACAATGAAAGACAGGGGAGAGATAGATGACTATGGGAAGGCTTAGACATGGATGACACATGATGAAAAACAGAAATACAAGATCAAAAGCCATGGTATCATTAGCGACTCTGTATCGCACGATTCATGCCGATGTTTTACGGATAGAAACATTTTCGCTTGTTGGCGCGAGTGCTGGTACTCTTCAGAACAGGGCTGCCAATCGCAGAGTATCATGATACCCTTCCTTTCGGCCGAGTGGCCACAAGCAGCAGCGTGCCAGTTGTGTCCACACGCCGGTGAAAGAAATCAGCCATGCGCTCCGGCGGCCCGACTCGCGCGGCCGCAACCGCCGGTGAAGTCAAAAATGAAGCTCCCAATTTGCACGGTCTCACGGCCAGTGAATGGCTTTTACGGATGGATTTCATACTGTACAACAATTAATACGACTGATTTGAATGTACACGTCGAATGTTCTTTGATGGTCTTTTGAAAACTAAGATTGCTGAGGGTATATTGTTCGTTTCTGAGACGAGATTGATTCAGAAGAGTAAGCTCGAAATGCAGAAGACCTCGTCTGATTAATCAGCGGAGCAATTCAATTATGCAAGCTTTGTGAGCTCTGCTGAATGACGGTACTGTCTTCATTTTAGCCGCCTCTACAGATTGCTAATAATATTAACCTCACAGCAGCTTTGAATGATGAATAACCGAACTCGAAGCTCTAAGTCCAGAATTCACTTCAACTCCTTGTCCATTACATCAAGCTATTTGATGTGCAACATTGATATCTATCGGTTCATTAAGGTGTGAAAAGAGGACTCGTCTTGTCAGAAAAGCGTCTTTGAGCTCTGTGTCGTTGATTGCAAGCGCAACTAAATGCAGGAAAATTATGCTATTATAGCGAACGTCATATCGGCGGCAGAATACAGCTCGTCTTAATAACCATTCCAGCGTTGTTGTAGCTCCTGTTGCGGGCTTTTCGAGCAGTTTTGTTTTCTTTCAGCGATGCAAAATCTTAATTATTGTAATTCATTTCATGGAATGGAATGAAGCCTCCAAGAGCGGCTCTAAACGGTTCACTCTGAAATGAGATAAATGTTTCTCAGATTACAATTATGAAAGTTGCATACCAAACTAAAATCAAGATCTAACATATGGCAAAGCTCATTTCAATTTAGATTTTTTAGTATTTCAGGTAGACGTCAGTCTTGGTAAAAATGTTTGCTTCATTTCATCATGTCATTAACATTTTCTTATGTAAAGAACTATCGGGACGGTACTGGAACGCGAGGCAAGGGAATTTTGTGCGCGTGGCTCTGCGCTCACTGAACTCCCTGAACGTCAAAATTGATCAAGCGATGACCCAGTTTGCTTTAAACAACAGAATTAAGTTTCAAATAAATTTGGAATATTATTTATGCGTACGGATCTCGAAGGATTAAGTGAAAACGTTCCTGAACATCAACAATTATTTTAAATTTAAACATCAATAAAAAGGGCTGCAACTTCACATAAGAACAATGGATGATAGAATTCAAAGTTATTTATTCGCGTACTTAAGCTTAAATTACCTGTTTGCTTACCAGTCTAACTTGATCGAATGTAAATGATTTTTTATTTGCTTTAATCCATTTTCAAAATTGAGGACTTCGAGGGAAGGAAGTCATCAAATCATTGCGAACGCGATATGTATACAGGCATACTCTTGCTTTAAATCTGATTGAGCTGTTATTTCATTCTTCTTAACTCAAAAATTGATACTAATATACATGACCATTTCAATAATTGATACTAATATACATGACCATTTATGCTACACTATGTTCGCGAACAAGAGCTAACTCCGATGCCTTCAATGTTTTTCAACATCACCTTTCATGAGTTCTCTCCTGGCGCTCCAAAAGAATTATGTACTTTCTTCTCACATAAATACAAGTTTGGTACAATATTGCTAGCAAGAGAAGTTTAGAATTTCAGCGCTACGTTGTATAAAATATTTAACCAATCTAAAGTCTAGAACAGCACCAGCAGCAGCTCAGTGAACCTCCTATCGCATTGGCAATGGTAAGCTCTCCAAACGAGCAAAGAAACTCAATAAATTTCCTTTCAGCAATTCTTCGCCACGAAGTTCCGGACGTAAATTTCTCATCGACATAAAAACGAAGAGGAATTAATGGCGAGGAAAAGTGTCGAGTCCGCAAGATGAGTGGTGCTTTGAATAGCTCCTCAAGTTCTCCAGTAAAATAAAGCTTTTAAAGCTTTTGTGTAGGTATTTTGGATGCCTTATCGCCCTCCGCAGCTCTGCTTGGGGAGACTCTGCAATCTCCTCAAAATACTCGGACAAATGTTGCTCGCAACTTTTGGGTTCGAGAGAAATTCTTTTCCTGGTGACTAAGAAGAAAAGCGCGTCGGACTTAAAGAACTGAGCGCCGCCAGATGGTGCGTCGAAAGTGAGACCGAAAAACAGAATCGCGTTCTGTTATCTCTGCTGTTCTCACGAGGCTAAACGGTTCCAGCTCTCCAGTTCATCCGCTTATAGGAGGAGAGCGGATTGCTAGATCGGGTGTCTTTTAACAGGGGTATTGTTAGCGCACATTGCAGTGCTCTTGCCCTGTAGTAGGTAGCTGACTGGCTGCACTCTGGAAGCGTTGCTTAATCGTTCGGTGGATGAAACTGCGTGCAATCTGTAAATTGGCTGCGTTGTACATCACAGACTTTTGAGCTGATGGCTGAGCAGTAAATCCTTCCAGTTGTAGGCAGTCGCTCTGTACATCACTCCCATCTGCAGGTCCCTGTCTAGGCAACCTGCTGTGCGCCACTTACTTTATGAGCGGTACAGCGGTGTTGTTAGAACACTGCTCGAGAACAGCAATTTTTTGGGAAAGTTAGCTATCTTGAACAATTAACGTGTGAAATGAACTTGGTATTTAAAAACGTATTGTTATGGTTGCATTCGTATCCTAATTTAAAATTATAAATTTATTTTTGAGTTCATAAAATAAGCTTGTTAGCTGAAGTCAGGCATAAGTAATAACTGGAAAAATTTAGCCACTGTGAGACACATTCGTAAATAACTGAAATCCTTTGCCCACTTGAGAGCACGCGTCTGCATACATTAAAGAGGAAAATTGCGAGTTCTGGGGTCGCAAGCTAGTTACATAATTATCTATTACTGAATGGAATTTTTAACAATTCAAAACTCAACATGCATAACATCAACACTCAACAACATGTGTATGAGCAAGAAATTCGCGAATGAATTTAGATAAGAACTAATCTCCACGTCGAAAGAGATAGGTTTCTTCTCAATATGGTAAAGCCATGCACGTATTAAATATTTAGTTCATGGCTTCATGGTGATGTAATTGTTTCGCCGGAATGTCATCTTGCGAAAACGTTTATGAAGACATTAAAGACCGTTTTAGTTGGTGGTACACCTCTCTAGCGAGGGGTCATTTTAGGCTTGAGAGACGGCTCCTGAGCGTCCTATTTTGAGTTTTACTTAACGAACTCCATGCCATATTCGCTAGAACGTCATCAGGTAAACGTTGGCAATGTTTCGTAATACTTTGGTCTTTATTCATCAAGTGCGTTACTTTACAGTAATAAATGAAAATCATCTTTAAATTATTTCGGAGCACGAGTACACAGACAACTTAATTCTAGAAAATTTATTCAGATTCTAGGAAAATTCACAAAAAGATTTCCTTCGCGAGCTGTTTTGTCCAGCAACAAATCGGAGTAACTTTAACCCTAGAATATTCCAGAGATTTACTTGAATGAATACACAATGGATCATATCTACTTTGTGCAGTATGAAGCCTACATCGAAAGTTATCAATTGTTAGAAGATCACATGTACTGGTCAAGGTGTTTGTTGCAATCCTAAATTATTTGTTATTTTCAAACTCCCAATCCACATGAATTGTAATCCGAAAAGAGCGAAGAGGCGGGACCATTCAGTATGGATTAAAGAGAATGGGGAATCTATGCACAAGGTGCTTTTCCGCAAATGGTCTCCCGCCCGTAGAAACAGCAAGTGAAGAAGGAAGAGGAATTAAGACAAGGAATTGAGATGGTAAAGAATGTGTTAAAACTAAAAGAAGCAAAATGGGCACGAAAGACCAATTTATAGCCGAGGTAACCTCGCAGTAGCCCCCTGGGGACCCCAGTCCCCATAGCATACGACAGACACACCCAACTAGTATTTAGAAACCAGAAGCGGATTCATTTCTTAAAGGGTAAAATTGTAGTTTGAATATTTTATCCGACAGAATGTTTTTCACTTCATTCAATTTCATCGCAAAAAAGTGTTCGAATTGATGGCTATAACGCTGTACCAGTAAAATCAACACTAGGTCTGAGGTGCATAAGCTCCGAGATGCAACAAGTTTCCCTGTCTATGGAATTGCATACGTATGAGGGGGCTTGCAGGCACGCATTTTTACAGTTCTTTAGCCCGTTAAGGAATGGAATGAGTTTTTCTGATCTTTACCTGACATTTCAGCCTGTTGATCAGTTGTCATGCTTGCGCCATGTACTGAGCCAATTCGAGTAGAATGTTGGCTGTTGCAGTTACCGTTTCTTTTCGTAGCGAATATTTAATAATTAAAACCCGCAAAAATTTCCATCAGGTGCTCCCTCAAGGGGCATATGATAGGCTATAGGGCTAGGTAAGTCAGGTTTGTCTATTGTACGCTATAGCGAAAGGCACCCTCAAAAGGACACGGACAGGGGACCTCAGCTGTGAATAAGCTTCATATTTCATGTGGATAGGGAACTTTAAATCATGCTTATTATAATAATAACTTTCCAATAAGCGATGTAGATGTCAATAATAAAGTACTAGAAAATCATTAAATATTTGTAACCACATCATGGATTCTCCACAAAGTACGGACTTCTCCGGAAATTGGAATTGCCTTGATGCGTCACACATCAATGGATAGAATACACTTCAAATATCTTTATCGTCATTTTAATATCCCAAGAGGAACGTTATGGACATATTCTTCGAAATACCACAACAACCTTTCAGAAAAAAGCTCTATGTGTGATTAGCAAAGGGAGCAAACTTGACTTTTTCTTAAGTAACGTTCAGATTTTACGAGCTTATCTTGTCTTACAAGGCATGGTGGTCATACATCTCAGAAATTTCTAACAAGGCAGGGTGGTTATACATCTCAGAAATTTCTAACAAGGCATGGTGGTCATACATCTCAGAAATTTCTAACAAGGCAGGGTGGTCATACATCTCAGAACTTTCTAACAAGGCAGGGTGGTCATACATCTCAGAAATTTCTAACAAGGCAGGGTGGTCATACTCATACATCTCAGAAGTTTCTAACAAGGCATGGCGGTCATACAACTCTGAAATTTCTAACAAGGCATGGTGCTCATACATCTCAGAAAAACTCCATTCTATTCACACTCGGCACGCTTTCTTGACGTTTATTGTCCTATTGGTGCATTTCTGAGACAAAGCTGGGGAAAATTTTATGTTCACAATGAATTTTCTGTTTCTTAACCCCTGCCCCACCCCTTAAAAATGATATTATAAATCATTGTTCATAGCAAAAGTGAAGCTCTATCGTTGCAAATTTGAAAACTGAAAAAATGTTCTGGACGTTAGTTTGAAATATAACGAAGTCCTTTACAAAGCCGTATTGGGTTACAACAGCTACTGTCATAAGCTGTTGTACAAATCTTCAGCTTAAAATTAGCGTGAAAATACACCTCTACCGTGAAAACAAATTACTGTTTCGCTACCTCCGTGAAGAATCACACTTGAAGTCAGAATAAATAAACGTGTTGTCTGATCAGACCAATTAGAGTTCTTCTTACCTCCGTGCCGGGCCGTAGCCTCACTGCGTAAACCTTCATCACACACGAGACAACCGCAAGCGTGTTAACTCTACTCTGCTCAACGCAGTACTGAGTGCCACTGTGCCACTGATCTTAACAAGGCACAATGGGTGGAAGTATTCCCCAGCAGACTGAGCAGACCCTCTCAAGTGTGCTGATTGGAATGAGGCAGCCCGGATGATAAGCCAGAGAGACGATGCTGCTGAGTACTAACGCATTCGTGCTTGAAAAATAGTGCTGGGTGATAATGATCCTCGAATTGAGACGAATGGACGGTAACAGAAGTATACAATTTAATCGATAACACGATTGGTATGAATTTTACGTCGATGTATGTATGAATGTTACGTCGATGTATGTATAAATGTTACGTCGATGTATGTATGAATGTTACGTCGATTGGTATGAATTTGTGCCGAGCACTACTTTTTGTGTTTCAAAGAGTACCTCCTAGAGTTTCATCAACAATACTATTGTTTTTCGCTCTGAGAGCAAAACACTAGAAAATTGTTCACTACAATTGTGTTTTTGAAAAATATTATAATTAGACATAAATTCAACACTTTTTTGTTCGAGTGTATTATCGACCTCTTTCGAATGTAGTAAAGATACAGCGTGTGCTTAGTAAGCTCTTGGAAAGACGTGCCGAGAGGCTGCTGCTCTTCAGAATAGTGACGCCGGGTTTGCCGTGTGGTACCAATGGCGAGCACAAACACTTTGTAAAAAGTTAACGGTTAAATGATCGATTGATTTGCTTACGAATATCACCATCAACATCACAGCTCGCACGGAAGGGTTGGCAATCTCCTTCCACTCAGAATAATGAAAATTTTACGATACGCCATGCCACTACAGACGAAGTATGCAATCGTAAACACAGCTACAGTTAATTAATTTAGTTCGTACTCGGGTGCGTTGTTGAGACGGTACAATCTGACTCACGCTACACTCGCACTTCTCGTTGGCTGCACGTCTCCCTTATGCGTTCTACCTTAATTATTAAGTTTCTGAGACACAAAATAACTTAACAACACCCATATTAGTGATCAGCAATTATAAATCGAGCATTAGCATGGTATCCAATTTCTAACTCCGAAGATAAGTTTCAGAACTACGAACCTATTACGATTCAACCAACTGGTTTACAACCCGTAACAATTCCTTAACTAACAACGCAACTCCTACCAACATTCCAACCATTGTGGCCATGCGGAGATACGGGAAAGCATCGTTGATAAAAATTTGGTCACAAAGGCGCTGTCAACCGAATAAAGCCAATTGTTCAGCCTCAGGTGAAGACTGCAGTTATTTGATTGGCATAGAATACGGCGTATGATCGAATTCACTCCATGACATGGCTTGACAAAGTTCGTTGTACCTCAATCGTTCACTGAGTTTTACAGTTGCTACGCCCACGTCATCGGTATTCCGACAGCTCCGAAAGCAATGAACGCCTAATTTTCCTATTTGTTATACATTTCTCGCCTATTGCTGCTGACACTGAGCTGTTAATTTGTAACCCCACAAATCTCTCTTGGTCTATCCTCAACTTTGCTCAGCAGGACGCTAATCCGTCCCTTGGAATTTGAAATTGCTGTCTCTTATGAACACTGTCTAATCGTCTAGCGTTAAACTCCTGTTGACGTACAGTATTGTTGCGCAGAACTACATGTTCAATATATGTATGTTTCTATCTCTATCTTGTTTTTTCGAAATTGTTTTTTCTATTTTTATAGCAGTGGGAGTTCCGAAATGTGTTCCTGTTTTTTATTATATAATTTAAAATTACAATATTTTAAAGTTTCGCATTAATTTGAGTTTTCGTCCCAAACCTGCAAGAAAATATACGTGAAAGGAAACTTTAATCAAAATTCAAAAGTTTTTACGTCCTGCGCTTCTTGTTTTGATTTTTACAGATTTTTGTGAAGTTGTGATACATGCAAGGACAATATATGGAAATTGCAACCCTGACAAATTCGAACACCGCTCTACTGACCCTACATAATAACGTCGCAGTTAACGTCTCGCAGAAATCTCGAAAGGAATTTTTAGGATTTGAAATTAAATCCACTCTGTGACCTTAATACCCGAGGTATTGTTCGTAAGGCTCAAACGAAAGCATGTACCTCGGAACCATTGGAAGCAACACAAGTTGGGCGGGAAGGACGGAAAATGGATGAGTCCTCTGCCTCGACTCAAAACTGCTGACTAGGTCATCATCGCTGGATTGTCTTCCTTGCAGCAGATGATGCCATTAAGCGCGGCGCAAAACTGCCCGCACGCTCATGAGTGCTTGATGTCTTTTTGTTCACCGAAGGCCTGGTCGCTACTTTGCTGGGTAGTGTGAACTTCAATTAAAGTATCATGTTTCTTTACTAAATCTTAGAGTTCAAAGTCAGAGAAACGTCCAATTTTCTCATTCAAGAATTCCGGAGTACCTGAGGTTAGTCAAGTCCGTGTATGTAACAAGGTGAAGGCAGGAAATTCGGTAACTTTATCAGCGTAGACGTACTCCAAGTTTGTGGAAAAAATGAGGCAAGAAAATAGAATGCACATTGAATTGTGATGTGAAATAATGCTAATTTCATAACAACAATGAGGTTTAGCGATGCAATCTAATTTAATGGTTCTCTAAATTTTGTTCACTTCGAGACTCCCTACAACATATGGTAAATATTCACTTCTATAGCAGGCATAAAGACTGATTCAAGTGTCAAATGTACTGATAACTGATTTACTCTAATGGTCTGTATACGCATCTATATATGCTTATATTAACCAATATAGATTACAAACTTACTTAGGAATTTGGGATTTGAATTCAAGTCCCATACGAACTCACAGTTCGCGCATCAATTGCTTGTTTGGAACTGGCAGGCTAATTTCTACGGCGTGGTACCGGATTACGTAACGTTGAAGTAGTATCATTATTCACGAGATTTCACCTAGTTTGCATAAGTGAATTACACCGCTGATTAATCAGCCGAGGCCTTCTGAATTTTGAGCTTACCCTTCTGAATCGATCTCATCTCAGAAATAAAAAGCACCCTATATAATACCTGTTTTCACGAGCCCAACAAAACGAACATTCGATGAATGCATTGAAATCAGTCGCATTAATTGTTGTATAGTATGAAAACCATCCGTAAAAGCCATTCGCTGGCCGTGAGACCGTGCAAATTGGGAGCTTAATTTTGGACTTCACCGTCGGTTGCGGCCGCGCGAGTCGGGCCGCCGGAGCGCATGGCTGATTTCTTTCACAGGCGTGTGGACACAACTGGCACGCTGCTGCTTGTGGCCACTCGGCCGAAAGGAAGGGTATCATGATACTCTGCGATTGGCAGCCCTGTTCTGAAGAGTACCAGCACTCGCGCCAACAAGCGAGAGCGTTTCTAAGCTTAAAACACAAACATGAGGCCAGAGCTCATTTGTGAGAAAATATAGCTTTGTATTCCAGAACTGTTTCTGTAAAGACATTGAGTGATTGGCACACTGATTTTCGACTCCGAAAAGAACCGGTTACCAAGTATGAAGAGTTGGCTTGCTGCTTGTGTTATCTCATTTTTTTATTCTGAACTTTGCCCCTACATTGTTTTTTTTTAATATTAATCAAAATACAATACCGAAAAAACAAGTTCCTCACTTTCCATTCGATATCGTTTATTCAGTCTCATTTTTCAATTCACTAGCCGTAAGAATATTACGTAAAAATTATTCTTTATTTTGAAATTATTCTCATGGAAATTATTTTTTACTTCGAATATGAAATGCTACTCGTTCAGACAGAGTATTACAACTTATTGGATTGAGGAGAATCAAATGTAAGGCTACACCATATGTGGCGCGCAGCAGAGTAATCGGCATCTTTTTAACAGATATGTAAGTATGTACTATAACGTATCTACCCAGAGATTATAATAATAATAATCTCAATTTAAAAAGGTAATTTCAAAGTAATTGCACCCCTGCTGGCTCACTGATTTACTAACATTCGAAAGCATTCTAATTACCAGACACGCACAATAATTAAACGCTCCCCCAACCAGGTCGCTTCCACAGCGAATGCTTTGCTAATGTTAGCCCTTTCCTTGTTATTTTTTAGTTTACTGTACTTCCTATTTTTTGGGGGGGAAAATATTCATTTCTGGTATCTCGCCGGTCGCTTTTCTGTTCGTATATTTTTCCGCTTTTAGTATCTAAATGTGAGTGCTGCATAGAGTTTAGGCCCCTATTTCAATATATATATATACATACGTGTACATATATCTATATATTAAAAATTATACAAATTCTGCCATAGTAGAATGCACCTATTCTGAAATATTTAGGTTTTAGTTAACGAATGACACTAATTTCTGCACTCATTTTATCATCAGAATGCACAACTTAAAACATTATATCAAATTTAGCGCAAAAAAAATCCAAACTATTTTTAGAAGATATCGACCTCGGGAACGTGGACGTATCCAATTTGCAGCCATCCATCACCGTCGGTCGTCTCATTAATGAACCTAATGAGAGCGGACACTTTCGCTTGCGTTGAGAAACATTCAAGTCTTCACCCTTAAATCAACCGCGCGATCAATTTCTGATGAGAGTAAAGAAGACGGATTGATCTCTGATGATATGTGTGAAAATATTATAGTTGGTTCTCGCTAAGGCTGATGATGTTATCTTCGCACTCCAACGGGAAGCGATCAAGGTGACAGTTCTTGTCTGTATTTTAGCGTGTTGCAACAGGGTGTTCGAGCTTGTCAAAGACTCGTAGATTTTTAAACATTACTGTAATGATTTTAAAAACTTTAGAAAAGTAACAGTCTTCTCAAAGCCTCCTCTGTGTTCCAGTACGTCGGTAAATAAAGCAGGATTATTTGGAACAGAGGACGTTTTGGTTATATATTTTCCATTATTTTCAGTTGAAGGGACTCGGCAAGGATAATTTTGCGTTGACAGGGTGCGAAGACATAGTTTTACATGTCTTCTTCTGTCATCTCAGTGTAGACTTCTCATGGAGAAAAGTTACCACAATTGACGGCGCGAGAAGTAACATTTCTTCAGGATTGCCGACCAAAGCTAACAAAGGCCTTGGAGTCGAGTGTCCGGTAATTGATAATAGTCTGGGTCGTGTAATCAAAACTAAACTAGTTACGAGGTCTCAGCGATCAGCTGGTAGCGTAAGTCCAGGTAAGTGAACGTAACTAAGATGTGTGCTACATGTTATCAAACAAGTTACGCTCGAGATTTTCGCCTAAGTTTTCACGTAACTTCACGACACTTCAGAGATCACGTAAGTGGAGTTATGTTAAGCCTAAGTGCATATACACACGAGCTGCTGGCCGAGATTCACGCGATAGCTATGCTTTCTACAAAAATTTGTGTTGAATGTACCTGATAATTATTATGTGTTAATTGCGATTGCTACAATTTACTTGCAATTGGGATATCCTTTATTCTTATGAGAACTTCATTATTTACACATACTCTGTGGAAAGAATTAAAGTTAGTTGATTTGTGTATTAAAATGATAGAAATTTCTTGTACATGAACATAATATTTATTTTTCAAGTCATAAATTGATGGGTATTCTTGTAGTAATTCTGTAAAAACAATGAAGCGGCATGACTTAGTAGGAGTTGCCAGGGAATCCAGTTTTGATAAAACAATGATCTTCGCTTTTCTGATCGGACTTCTGCAATTAATTATTAAAGCTGGGATTTCATCCTCGCAAAAATCTGCTCGACGTCTCTCCGTCTCCATTATCACGTGACTAACAGCTACGTTGTCAACAAATCAAGACCCAGTGATTGGCTATCGGCCAAAAAGCTTCAATATTATCATTTTGCGTAAGTTCTCGCTAAAATGTCTTCAATAATACCAAAGTTGCGATCAGCGCACTCTAACGAAGTTTTTCATTAAGTCCTACAACTTTCGATAGTTTGGATAATCTGACCCCTGATCGAGATACTTCACTTAGAAATTCATTATTATCGTCCACTGAAGGGCATCAGTTGAAAATCTGTTTTGGTTTCGCTATTGCTTGCTGAAAATTTTCACGCTGATTTCCCTATATCATTGAGAAATATAATTTAAATTGATTTTCCATGACGATAGACGAATAATTTTACAACGGAAAGTAGATTCACGTCCCTGGAGAGAATAAAGAGGAAATAGAAAATGTAGCTAGAATACTAAATTCATTGCAAACTTAACAATTGTGGAATCATTTACTGTGTGATTATTGACAATTAACGTACAAGCCCCTCGAAAATGTTTCCCTGGTCTCGCGCTTTCTCTCTTTAGATAAACAATTGAAAAAATTAGATTGTATTGAACTGAGTTTGCACTTTAATATGCGCAATGAATGCCCGTTTACGGTTAAATGATGTCGCTTTTGATCGCTGCCACCAGAATGGACGATCTAAGCCTTTTCGTTTAATTATCGTGAAGTATTCGTAATGTTTTTTACCGAGTGGTCTAGGCGCGTACGATCGGTGGGTGCTCTGAGGGGTTAATTAAAACAACTGGCAGATTGTTATAATAAATTTAAAGCACGAACATGTCCTTTGAAGCTTCAGGAATCAAACAACACAATAGCCGGTCCAAACGGCCAGCCCACAGGCCTTCTGCGTCTCTCTACGGGCCACAGTCCCTTCAACTCTGGACGGGAGTCGGGAGTTCTTATGACCACAGGTGTGGGCTCTGAACGATCAAGCACGTAGCACAAGCACTAGATGCGTGAGCGAGTTTTAGCTGGTTGGCTACGACTCCGAGCGCTGACAGCGGCCCTGGCCCTTAAGATCCGGTCCGAGCCCTGGGCTGGGTCTCTTGATCTTTTGTGGCTTTGAATGGTCGGATCGCTCATTAGCGTTAATAATTTGCCCTTCCACTCGAGTCGTACAGCGGCTACTCTGCAGTATGAGTCGCAGTCTGCCAATGCTGAATAATTCAAAATTATACACAATGGTTGGATTAGTTCTTCATAAACAATAATGATTCTGAAGTACGTAAAGGTGCATATGTGTATGCTGTATAGCAATATACCTATACATGTACGAACCCTACAACTGCACATAAGTTCCATGAAATAGCATGTGATGTGTGAGCATGTGCAATATTTTGTGTTGTAAAACTCGCCCTTATTGAACACAACCGCACGACATCCCTGGAGTCAATATTCCAGATGTTTAAAGAACCGACATTCAGTGAGCAAGTTGCCTTCGCAATGGCGAGAATTTCCCTTCAGTGACTTGATCACTATTAAGCGACTTAGAACTCGAATTCGCCTGAGCTAAGCTGATTTGCATGTGCTGGCCACAATAAAAGAAGCCGCATTGCTCTGAGACGCTTTCTGACGGAGCTTCGAGCGCCGGTGTCGGGATGCCTTAGAAGCGCTATGGTGTTCTTCCTCTTCGCGATCTCAGCTAGGAATGGCCGTGGCTGCATAATTATTACCGAATTTCTACACTTACATAAATATGAATTTCTGTAGAATTTGTTCGTACTGCTAGGAGGAATTACTTAGAAGAGCAAAGTCAAATTTTGACGTATAATTGATGAATGCTCTTCAGGTAAAATACGCGACAGCATTTTGCCCTCCAACGCCCTTTGCGTTGGCCAGTACCTTTCGAGCTCTATGACGCTTTTGCCGTTCCAGTTCGCTGGGCCGAATTGAAGGGACAAATGTTGCCAACACCAAATGATGACTTATTAGATCAAATTCGAATGGCATTCGAAGGTCTGACGTATTCCTATCTCCAATCTCTTGAATCCTGAACAAATATAGTTAGCAAGTCCACTTGGTCTCGAAGACTTTTTGGTTTTTCATTTCAATAAGTCACTAGTAACTGCAGTAAATTTGATCAAATAAAGTTGTCCAATTACTGCAAACAATTGCAGTTCCTAAAACGGGAAGGCATACAGACATATAGTACTAAATATATGAACTAATTTAACTAATAGGTAAACTGCATGTTTATACTCTACTCTGATAGTTTATTCATTGGTTATTCCAATACAGAAGCATAAACACTTTTTAGCCAAAAAATATCTATTGCGCTCAAAAAAGGTAACAATTCACATATTACAACTCATACCTACGCTAACTCTTTTTATTCAGTACTGTCTGTTTGCTTAGTAACCTATATTCTGGCTACAAACGTTTAAGGATGTACTATGCAATGTTTTACATCCTTACGTACAAGATATGGAAGTAGCTATCTTCTCTTTTTATTTCCGGCAACTAAGCATGAAAATCACTCATTTCTTTCAAAACCAAACCATTTTGCAAGCAACTGGCCAGTAAATGGCAAATCGTAACTTTAAGCTTGATTCTGGTTTGCATCTTTAATTTTAATTTTACTCTCATGTCTCATTGTTTTAAAACTCAAATTGTAGCAGGTGTTGTAAGTGACTTCTTTCGGAAAAAAATCTCGTTTTCTCTACCTTTCTTTCATTTTAAGTCTCAGGGACGACACTGAATGCTCTCTCCTTCTGCACATAGGTCAAGGCCAAACGCAATTTGATATGCCAACAATTTGTTCTTGGCTTAATCTGTCGGTGGATTCTTGGAAATCCTTTCAGTCAGCGCAGAAAAGATCCAGTTTCTCTTTAACGTTTTTCCCTCGCTTTGGTTTACTTTGCAGCAAAACATTGTTTATATATTTACGCATTTCGTAGCTGCGTGCTCAGCCTCGCTCGCGCCATTTGCAAGACTAAAGCCACCTTTTCTAAATTGCATTAGGCTGATTAGCAAATGATCCTGCAGATCTCATGATTCAGCTTCTAAACAGTAGGAATTCGTTGACCTTCTTGAGAAGGTCTCACATACTTTATTTTTTCCCTACTCTAACCAAATATTACGCAGAAGATACTCGTATCATGTAAACTACAGATCACGAACTCATTTTTTCGAATGATAACATATTTATTTTGATTTTAGGTTGCATTACAGTGAATTATTTTACAGTACTTGTACCATAACTCCGAGGCAAAGATTTCGGCGTTCAAGTTTAATTTCAAAAAGCATAGATCGATCTCTATGTACTCACTGAATTCATTCTTCATTCAACCACATCTCTTATACAAAAATACAAGTTGCAGTCAATAAAATTTCTACACTTTATATTTGATATTCGTACGTTAGTTTACTGCATGCAGGTGGGCGTCACAGAAAAGTCCGTAGAATTTTTTTTATAAAAAGGATGTTTTAATCTCGTTCCACTGCGACACTACACAGCATGGACTAAACCCCCTTAAAAAATATTAAGAGGCCATAAAATAGCTGCTTAATTGTTTCAAATTTCACGCACCAAAAAAATCACAGGTTTCATTCTCTGAATTTCAAATTCATAGTCTCTCGTTTTCCAATCCTTTGTTATGTTGCTATCCTTCAGAAGTATGCGGAATCGCAGTTTATAAAATTGTGTCTGAAACTGTCAAGCATAGCAAAGTCGACAGCTACCTGAAAACTTTTCAATAATTATTTTATTCTTCAATTGTTGGATCAAAAGATTGAGTTGTGGTGCATACTTGTCATTGATATTTGGTTCTCAGGTTCTTCTGTTGCGTTGTCTGCACTCTAAACCATGAAAAACCATAAAAGAAATGAAAAAATTAATTTAGATGCCGTACAACATATTGGGTTGTAAGTACCTTCTTATAACTGATAAAATACCTGATGTGAAGAACAACTTTACATTACGCTCGGGATATATCCACTGATCTGAACAGAAGGCGTTCGTACTGCACTTTGCACCACAGAGCCCAGAAAAACGCAAGGAGACAGCGTAGCATCGCATCGCCGTTGACGGGACAGGTGCTTATAGATATATCGCACAACATCAACAAAGTCAAAAATTGTTTTCTACCATAATTAACGTTTACATTTACTGTAACCCCGAAGTAGTAGCCGTGCTACTTGGTACAATCCAATTGTGTTATTTTGCTAGTTTTCTTTCTTCTAACGGGCGCGGTGTTTGCCTTTGTAACATGTTTTATGAACAAACCAGAGCTCAATAAGGCCCCCAGTTTTACGATTCTCATATACAATCACTAATTCCATTTTCTCATCATTTCCTTGTCCTGTTTTCTTATATGTTTAACTTTGTACGTTAGCAGGTTGAACTTTAAAAAATACCATAGTTTACCATAAAATTACTTTCAATGATAATTTCATAAAAAATGTTCAAGTAAAACTTATGAAATATTTGAGAATTTCTATGTACACTTCTTAATGTATCTCTTAGCACTTTGACTACGCTTCTCCCCGCAGGTAAAATCACATGCCGACAAATATCTCCATTATGAATATAAAATTGAAGTATTTTGGTTTCACAAATTTGGTTAACCGATTAATTTTCTTGCTTATCAGAACTAGCTTATTCGATTGATGAACACAAATTTGACGAAAACTCGAAAATTTTATTTGTATATAATAATGCTCTGGTTACATTAGGTTAGGTTAGACGATCGCGTTTACATTATATAACCCACTTCGGAGGCAAAGTGTTATACGACCTCAATTTAGGCTAGGAAGTAAATCTGTCAAAAATAAGTTCATTTAAAGTTTTCAGCGTTAATGTGCATGGTGCATACCGTTTAGTACTTGATAGCTCACAAAATCGATGTAGAAATTTATCAGCTTGAATTATTTTATGTTTTTTCATTGTAGATCATTTATCATCATAGACAGTGAACTGCATAGGGCTACGGTGCGAGGTATTGGTGACTCAGATTCTCATATTTTAGGATTGAAATTAACTGACTGTGATGCTAAAGTTTTTAGTTTTATGGCGAATATCGTCAATTCACCACTGTACTCACGTGTCATCAGTAAGTACAAGACATTTAAAACCTAATCTTTCGCAATGTATGTTCTCTTGTTGAAGATGTTCTCTCGAGGAAGGCATAAAAAGCAATTACATAGAAGATATTTCATTTTTTATTAAGGGTCTATTTGGCTGCAGAATATACATTTTATAACGTACATTGAAAACGTCATACAAAATTTCTTTTTTTACATGTGTATTACATCTGAGGAGTAATAATGAAAAGGAGTACTCAGTTCATGTCACTTACTGGTACATGATGGAATCCTTCAGCCTGTTTCGTCTTCCACACGTCTGATAGTAGCGCAGGCGTGTCCTGCAGATGCAGCGAGGAATGAAATCATCTGGTGCAGGGCAACTGTCAACAAACAGAATTGAAGGAAACATTCATTTTGGCAGTAAAAGAAACCCTAAAATATATTTATTACTAATTATTTATGCCTGGACTATTTTTAAACAAAACATACTTCTGATTAATGCGGCAGAGATTTCTATTTCTATTTCTTACCTACCAAAAGTTACATAATAAAATTTCAATTTCAAAATACCGTTTTAAAATTTTGCAAATTTTGTTTCCAGAAGAATCATGACCAAAATTAATCATGATTTTATTAATTAGAATATTTCACCCTTCCTGTACAATCAAAATTCGAATGGGGAGTATTCAAAATTTGGAGCTCTTAGCATTCAAAATTTGTAATTCAAAAATCGTTCATAATTTATCATTCAAAAAATCGCTTTTCTGCAGCAGAATAGGGCTCAACTGCTCAACTTGCCGCAATTTTTTGTGTCTGCAGAAATGAATAAATCCTCAGAGTTACGTGGGACTTGGTTTGTGTTAATGCGACTTAATTTCACAGACCCAATTTCTCTCCCATTTTGTCATCTCGGTGCAAACTGAGCACGAGAAAAGACTGCAGTTCGAGTATATTCAGAACGCATACCCTTTGCATTTCTCAAACAGATGAGATGCTAATTTGTAACCAGGATGTCCGGATTTGAAGGTTCAAAGCAATTGAGGATGAGATTAAGATGTCAAATTTACATGGTCCACCACGCTGAGGTCCAGGGCTCCGTGAACAGGGCCCACTTCCTGCAGTACGCAAGCCCGTGCTGATGTCAAAATGAGGGGGGAAATCGCGTGCTGGTTGATCGACATTTTCGTAAAAGAAAAATTATCCGGAAACTCGTAAGAAATAAAGCGGCGTAAGGACCTACATAAAGAATTTAAGCAAAATGATGAAGTTAGTTCACAAATTTTATCATCGAGGTCTGAAAAAGACGGGTGCAGTTTGTACAATTAAATGACTGATTTTACTTGTGCAGCTATAGGAGGTCATTAAATTGTAGTTCAAAAATTGAGTAATTCTTTAGCAGTCGACAGTTTTTTTTAATTAAAACGATAGATCTGACGATGTCTACTTACCTTTACGCTTCCATCACTCTTTTCTAGAAGGCATACTAACGAGCGTTGCGTATTTAAATGCGTACACATCAAAAACGAGACGCCGGAAAAAGAGCCATAAAATTCAGCAGAAATTCGGCGAGGTAGTGATCAGTGAGGAAGGGGACGTTGGCGATATTTTCCCACTTTGTCCCTGACAGATGCTGCTATCAATTGGTTGTTGCACCTGGCCTGCAGCCAGTCTCGAGCCGAGGGCTCCTTTAAACGCAGCGCGTGTAGATCTTCCTGCCCTCTCAAGGTCAATGCTGGGACCAACGCCCGCTGGCGGGAAACTGCAGCTGCTGCAACTGCTGCAGCTGCTGTAACCGCTGCTTTTGTTGTTGCCGTTACTCCTGCTACTGCTGCTGCTGTTACTGCACTTACAATGTATGTATACCTCATTGCAGCTGGAGTTACGATAGTTGCAAATCTTGTTGCAGTTGCAGTTACAATAGTCGCAGATCTCGTTGTAACTCCTGTTACAATTCCGCAGATCTTGTTGTAACTCCTGTTACAATTCCGCAGATCTCGTTGCAGCTGTTGTTTTTGCTGCTGTGATGCTGATCCGGCGATATAAAATATTGCAGATCTCGTTGCAGCTGCTTTCATTGATACATATTTTCAAAGCAGAGCACCTTGGCTACCATTTTAAGATTCCGATTTCTTGAAAAGTTCAATTTGAGATTTCTATTTGACATTTCTCTAATTCGTTTACATGATCGCGTTGATTGTAAATTATACAATTTCCTACATTGTATTAAATGCCATTCCGTCCTGTGTACGCGCCGTAGAATTAAAATCGAAATTGAAGGAAAGCTGTAAAATATTAAACAACCCCGAAACTACAGGAAATATGATTTATTCATTCTAATTGTTGATGTGATTATAAATTTCAGACTAGAAAATGGGATGTAATTCACTCATTGTTGGCGAGTGTCTAATTATCTGTAACGGGTTTTTCAGTGACCAGAAATTCGGAATTAAGAAAATTTTAACTGAACTTCACGCATTTGCACCTCTTCATTATGTTTTCATGTCTGCATTATAAGAGATATCTTTGATGACTTCAAAACAACCGAAGCTACGTGCTTAAAAGAAAACTATGAAATGAATATTCATTTCGTATCTGTGGACGAGGGAATGAGATCTTTTTTAACCTAAGTAAAGGTGCTGAAACAGTTTTATTGAGTGAAAGCTTGCATAGCTTGCTTAAAATCTAGAGACTATTCAAAAGTGCAACTCAATGTGCAGTAGTCGAAGAAAACACTGCTCCCCCAAGTGAACAGCATGGGTGCTTGATCACGTGATGTCGTTTGCTTCACATCCGCGATCAAAAATAGCGAAGAAAACGACTGTGTCTCCTTCAACCCCAGATTACGAGCGACCTTCCACTCGATTATGGGCCGAAGTTCCTCATGAGTAAATTTACAAAATTAATTATTTGATCAGAAATATATTCTTCCAGATGATGCTCGTTACTAAAATAACCGCGGGAAAAAAATGATCATTTCAATGTGCAGAAAAGAGACGCACTGCAGTGACTTGATACGTGAGAACTTGAACGTGGTCTATAGCGGACGAATGTTTCTTGGTATTTTATGCTTGCAAAATCGCCCAGACATTCTGAGTAGAAGTGTCACAAAATACTTAGATTTAAATCAGGCAAAGTATTATTTTCATGTAGCGAAGAAAGTTGCTTTTTCATAGATCATATTTATGTCTGCTTTGCCATCACTTCAAATAAAGTTCAACTCTCATGTGTTAAAATTTCCGAATTATTTCAATTACATAAACATAAAACTAATTGTGCAGTTTCATAAGTTATTTCAAACCTATTTTTGTGTAAGTACACAACATTTAATTCAAATTTCTTTTAGAGTAGCGCATACATTTAGGGTGAATCAATGGAAATTACTTCCGGTCCGTACGTTTTTCTCATACATTTGGTCTAAAATGAAGTACTTTAAAACAAGCATCCAGTGTATAATTTAGGAACAATTTGAGATACCGTGATATATTTACGTTGCTTATTTTGCATACGTACACTTCGGGAAATACTGCTTTACTGTTGGAATTTTGGTAGGAGTTTTTTCCGTAACTGAGAGTCCGTAATGCATGCAAGAATATTTCTATAAGTGTCACTCACTCATTGTTCAAAATGTATTTCTATCGTTGAGAACACGAACGAATATAAATGTAAAAATTTTCTGTAGAAGACAAAGTTTCATGAAGATATTTTTAAGCACAGAAATTCACTAGGTGACCTTTATAGCGAGCATGGGATAGGAAATAGGATTACGTTAGTTAGGTTTGTCTATCGTATGCTATGGGGACTGCATGGTGACCGCAGGGTGCCCTATTGAGCCACCTCAGCTGTAGATCAGCTTTCGGGACTTTTACCTTTAGTACCCATTGCACTTCTTTCAATTTTCATGCTTTCTTTGCCATCTCTTACTTGTCTTTACTTCTTCATTCTTGACTTGCTGTTGCACTTCTCTTCAATGCGATAGTCAGTCACTGAAGAGTTGTAATCTGTACAACTTCTACATACTCATGATATTATGAACTACACGAAAACGTAAATCAATAATAAATTATTATAAAGTTCACTATACGTGAAAGAAATTCGTATTTTCACAGGGCTTGGAAATATAATTCAAAATAGCATTTTGTATCATACCACATTTTGAATAATTTTAATATCATGTTTGCCTGAAATGGATAAATTTTCTATGACAAGATATGCTTGAAGAAAAATATCAGGGTATTTCAATCACACTTTTCTGCTACATCGATTTCCACGTCCACTCCATCTAAAGATTACATCAGGAGTGTTTTTCTTCATGATTTTAGTAAAACGAGTCTATGCAATTTCAGCGGCGAAATTTATTCAGGGCTCTTTTGGGAATAATGCAGAGAATGAAAGAAGTTGCAGAGGGGGATTTTCCCGTTCACAAGGGCGGAATTTCAGTTTGAAAAACAAACCAAAAGAAGGTCGTCCAAAAAAACTTAATACCAATGCATTGGAAGGCATTGTCTCCAAAAAAACAACGTTACCACTGGAGAACTTGCAAATCAATTAAAAGTAGCCCGCACAGCCAGCCATGCTACCCTTTGAAGAGGATAAAAAAGATTTCAGTCGTTGGAAAATGGGTCCCATTGCAAGCTGGTGATAACGAGAATCTGCAACAGAGCGCTGTTTCTTGAGAATCATTGTTTACAAAATCCCTCGGAAGAGCTTGTTTGGTGAACATTGCTTCATTCTCCACATTCTCCTGACCTTACACCTTTTGCTTATCATTTGCTTCGGACAGCACAGGACCACATTAATAGTGTTAGGTGAACATTAAAAGAAAAAACTGAAAATAGGAAGGAAATATATTTTACCTTTAAAGCCAAAACATTTATGAGTGTGGCATTTATAAACTTATTAGCAAATTGAATGAGGGCCTTGAAAGTAATGAAAGCTATATGTAGACAAATTTTTTTACAATAGTTGGCCTCCTTATTTTAATGTTGACCTTTAAATCATTACTTTCACACTAGCCTGATATAAGTAAAATTTATCGTTGACAAAGCTTTGTTAACCTAAAATTCTTTATTCAAAATCCCTGGAAAATTTAGTTTGCATAATTGAAAAAGATTAATTATTTACATTAGTTACAAGCTGTCATTTATATATTGCCAAATTTTATTCGCATTCTAATCACTATTATATATTCATATATATATATATATATATATATAGTCAAAAAATTTAGGCTTCAATTATCATATAGCTTATTATGTATCCGTGGCAAATTACACTGCAGCTTAAATTCGAGAAATAACTCACAAAAAAGTCAAAGATGTATGTAGTAATAATGCAATGCTTGAACGTGAACGCATATTTCCATTCCATTGCTCTTGTGCTGTTGGAAATAATTAAAACTCACGGCAAAGGTAATGGTTACGTCTCCACGGGTGAGCTTTTGAGGCGGAACATGCGAGACCTTGATGGAGCAGGTGAACGATCTGAGACGAATCTTCACCAAGGTCGGGAAGACTCAGATCAATAGAGGGCTCTATAAACCTCTTGACTTATGTGCAGTACGCTTCTAGGCACAAAATATACGCGTTTATTTTTACCTGGAAAATAGGCCCAGACATGAGAGAGGATACAAAGCCGGATTCTTCAAAATTGTAGGGCATTAGGCGAGATTTAAACAGCTCACATCCTTCGAGTCACTTCGTATGCAGTCACACACAAGGCTTAATTCCGTACGGAGGGAAACAGTTGCGTAGTAATACAGAGTGTTATAAGTCAATGGCTTGCTGATGCGTCTTTTGAATTTAATAGCAAGATTTGGTAGTGAATAGCACCTTGTTAATTTCGCGTTTGAAGCTTTGCTTCGTTTGACTCTAGTGATTTAACTACATTTAAATATATTTCACTTTGAATGGATAGAATAGAATGCAGTTAAGTGCAGTATTTGAATACCTGTTTTGTAACATAATTATAAATACACTTTAATTGCATAAATGAATTTAAAAACATTTCAATTCAATTGTGTTCAAGTATTTCCTATCACTGTTTGACTCCTATGCACATAACAGGAGCACCATCTTCAAACTTGTTCGACTTGCAAAATCATTTCAGGAAACGCTCTTCTCATCTCATTTAATTTTATGTCCCAACTCTTTTACCGAATTTGACAGTGCCTTGACGTACACTACAAACCGCGATGTTTGCATTAACAGCATCACTTCACTTTACTAATCGCAATTAACATTTACCTTGAAGAATTCGAGTTTCAATATGTTTTCGAGTGATCAATTTGCAAAACCATGTAAAAGGATGCAAATTTTAATAAAATGATGCTGGTAAAGGCCTTAGTTTGCATTGAATTCGATATATGTTGAGGCTCAGATTTGAGCTTTTAATTACACTCGCAAAAATGCTGTGTGGTGCGCAATTAACCTCTCAGCTCCAGCAGAACTTCCAACGCCTTTTGAGGCCTGCTCGCTCACTGTCTCACGATGTTGTGCAGTCACAGTGCATCAATCATAATCAATAATTAACTTTTACAACACCCAATTCAAATTTTAAAACACTTCCTTGAATAAATTAACATTTAAATAATATTCAGTTGAGTTTCACAGGGAGGAGTGACCTGCGAAATGAAATTATCTTATATTTTAAAATTATTCGTTTACATTTTTCCAGTTCATATCTGCTCAGCAACGCGCTCTGCTGCTCCCACGTGATCGGACAAAAGAATTTTTCGTGAAAGAAAAAACTGAGAATGATGGCGTTTGTAAGTACACCTTTGTGTACCATTCATTCATTTTTTTAAATCTATTTCTTGAGTTTCCCTCAACTTGAAACTTGATCAGCGGAATCAATTTTTTCGTAGTTTGTCTTTTTTCTTCACGCCGGATTGTGCGTCGAGAGCCTTTTACCACCGTATGGCTACAGAGCGGGGCAGACAGGAAGCGCGTTTTTGAAGAACTGAAAAGAAATTGTCTTCGTATTGAGTTAGTATACTAAATTACTTTATTTAATATACGCACTAGAACATAGAAAACTCACCCCTTCAGCAGTACTGAATCATAAATGATTTTGCGTTGTTTTATATAGTAATTAGAAACGACGGAAGTTTCCGTTCATTCTGCGTCAACATGCATTGTACATCTTCCCCTCACACTGAGGTAAAATTTATGATTGAAGAAGAATATTTTTATTTATAATTGAATTATTTCAGCTGTTCATCATTATATCTAGAATTATGTACCATTGTATCTGCAACCTTAACATTACTCGAAAAAATGCTAATTTTAAGTTACACAACACTTTAGAGTGTTGCTCACGTGTCACTCGAGAATGATGGCAACTTTAGGTACAGGACACTTCAGGATGTTGCTCACTAGTCACTAGAGAATGATGGCAACTTTAGGTACAGGACACTTTATGATGTTTCTCACTAGTCACTCGAGAATGATGGCGACTTTAGGTACAGGACACTTCAGGATGTTGCTCACATGTCACTCGAGAATGATGGCAACTTTCACGTGCACTTCGCTAAGTAGAGTCTGATGATAGAGAAACGACCTCAGTAAATAATTCTCGGTAAAATTTGACAAGAATTGCACATTGAGGTGCGCAGGACGATCACGTTGCGTCACGTGCCTCTGGCCTGAGCGAGGTAAGGTGACCGCTGCGCCCCCTCGCAGGGAGCCTGATGAACGATTTGCAGATAACCCGACCCATTGTCTCCAGAATATATGGCCACAATGGAAATGTAATCGCAGGGAATCGCTCTCAGATGGTCGAGATGTGTTCGAGAAAATACGTACATGGGGTGTGGGAGATTTACTTTGAATATTATTCCCCTCCCCTTTGGATCAATATCATAAAGCATTATTTCTAAGTGGAATTAGAAAAAAATACATTCTAAGATAGTTTGTACGATTTTGTTGTATTGGGCATCATCCTTGCTCATTTTCACTCATATGTCGGTTAAAAATAGACTGGCAATTTCTTAGTTTCGTTTTCCTTGGAAAATTTAGGCGTATTAACATTATTTTTTGTGTTCTTTATATAATTGGTAATTAAGTCATTATGAACATTTCTCATTCATTTTTAAACGTTTTTCAAACTTTACAAACACTCTATAGAATATAGTGTTAGTTTAGAAACATGCAGTACCTCACCACGGGATTTATTATCTTCATTTCAATGTCACTTGTCTCCATTGCATTGATTACAATGCTCAGTTTCTTGAAATAATTTCAGTCAGTTTGAGACAAGCATATTTATTTAACTATTCACAGTCCCGCTGGATATTGGGGGAACAACAGTTTCGTAATCAAGGTGAGCATAGTGACTGGCGTACTTCAATATCACGCATGAGAATGAAACTTCCATTGTTAGGGAAAACTGTTTCTCCCTCCTTAAGAGAAGATATTCATCTTTCATTGGTCGAGGCTCAAGAAAATTTCAACCGTAATTGAACGAAAAACATACAAGCGCCCCGAGAGAAAGTGTTACAGAGCACACTCACAAGTCACGCAATTCATTCTCTTGAACAGACCTAAGAGAATAGAAATTTCCTGAAACTTATAGAATGAAATTTGTCATGAATGAGGCAGCAACTGCCTTCGAAGAAAAATGAGATGTTATTCAATAAAAGAAATAAATATGTTCATAGATTCGAAATGAGAATTCTAAAATTGTCATCAAGAACGATTTTTCGAGACGAGGGATTTAATGGCAGTCATTGAAGGTATTTTTAAAATGACAGCACATAATGTAAGGTAGCCTTGGGCGTCATAGGGAGACATGCCGGCACACAGATACTCATTCAACGCGGAGTCGAGCGCTTCGGACTACGGACGAAAGTTTGCCTTTGTTTCGTGAAATTTTCATTCAACAATGCGAGCTGTACGAAATCGTGCTTCATTAGTACGTAGTTAATGCATCACTCGATATGATAAAGGTAAGACTTACGCTTCAAGGCCACACAGATTATTGTAATTATAACAGTGAATCGAAGACATTTTTTCTGCATAAGCCGTAGTACTTCATGTATAAACTTATCAGGCTTAGTCGAATATTTTCATGTTACATTCAGATTATAATTATTTGCTCGGCTTATGCATCACCAAAATAAGTGATAACTTAGTCTAGGAAAGCTTCCTTTGATGTAGAGCAGCCCGATTTGGCTACTGGCTCATACACCTGAAAACGAACGGCAGGATGTTTGCGCAAGTGTCGTGCCTTGTGTTGACACTCAGACCCTCACACAACTGGACAAGGGGTGTCAGGATGTAGCCCACCTGGACAATGCAGCTCTAAACAAAACTCAAAAGTAGGTGTCTTCAAAATTAAGACCAGGCTTTTCTCTCTGCAGAAAACCTCCTGATTAACAAAAATGTCTTACTCGCTGGGATTAAACACTTTCATCTATAATCGGGTCACAGCATTTTGGTTGTATTTAGCCTTGCATTAAAAAAAATCGCAATATCCTTATTTCTATGGCAACACCTGTGTAACGATTCTCGGTCGTTTTTAAGCATATAAATTATGTACTTGTTGCAAGAAACTTCCTTTCAAAAGTTTGTTTGAGTGTAATTTCTATTCATTTTGAAACCCTGACTGAAAAGATTTTAATTCAGTTGAAGTTTTGAACTTTTCATGGAGGGTGGGTATGAAAAAAAAAACATTTCTCTCGGTAACAAAATTGAAAGAGACATGGCATTTTCTCTGAACGGCTCATTGTGCATCACAATAAAGTTTGGATTTGAACTAAATTCGAAATTATGTGTTTCTTAAATTGATTTCTAAGCATAACCAACAAGAATGCTCGTAGAGGATGTTCAATTTTGAAAAGAATTACCATTGTTTTCCGGAAAGTTAGGCCGCCTTCATTCAGGCAAAGATATATAATCAGTTTTCAACTGTGTGCAAAAAATGAACTCATCATGATGCCTGTGAGACAGATATCATAGGTAGTATAGTATTGGCATAGATCGCAGCACTTCAGTGATTCAGACTAAGTCACCCCGAAAGAGATGGGATCATTTAGCATGAACTGCAGAAAACGGGGAATCTATGCATTTAGTGTGTCCTCATCATAGAAATAGCAAGTTGACATGAAAGATGCAGAAAAGACAAAAAAGGGATACCGAAGGACATGAGAGAATTAAAAGAAGCAAAGTATACACGAAAGATAGAAATCCTGATGGCCTATCTACAGCTGAGGTAACCTAACAGTGCCCCTCATTGAGTCGCAAGTCCCCATAGCATACGATAGGCAAACTTAACTAACCCAACCATACTGCCTATCCTAGGCTCCTTGAGAGCACAAATATCCTGAAAATTGTTCTATTAAAGAACTTCCGTACAAGTTCAAAACCTGAAGTTTTGGTTTCAGGTTCACTGTAGTTTAAATTTCAAGTTTAATTTTGATTTTTTAAGTTCCTGCACAAATTCAGAACGTATTCTGCCAACGTGAGATTTTGCACTGGAATTGATGGAAATGAAGAAGCGCTCTGCAATTTCTGCGAGACGGGCAGGTCTCATCAGACGATACAAGACAGGCAGGTCTCGTCACACGATACAAGACGGGCAGGTCTCGTCACACGATACAAGAGGGCAGGTCTCGTCACACGATACAAGACAGGCAGGTACTGACTGGACGAGGCGGGCAGACTACACGTAGAGCTGAAATATGTACTGAAGTTGCTGACATAGTGATTGAAAATTAGGTGGTTGCCATATCACGTGCTTGACTAATTTCGGAATAAATTACCTTTTTCTTTTGTTTTCTTTTAAAAATTAAAAGGATTAATAATTTTTTTCTTGTGTTGGTCGACGTTTGTAACTCGTGAAGAATCTGTGACTTCTGCCATAACGTCTATGCACACATCATATTCCTTTGCTGTTGTTTTTTGCCCACAGGGATTCCTTCTTACCCGTAAATCATAGATCTGAAGTATCTACTAAAGTTGCTAACAACATCCTGCCAAATTTCGTCGATACAACATTCATTGGGCTTTATTGACGATTTAGGTCATTGTCTTTTAACGTTCTCGCTATAGCTGAAAAAGGAAAAACTAATGTACTTGATACTATAGAAAGTATTATATTAATTATGATTTGAAAGCACAGTTCGATACTTCCTATCTGATGAGTTCTTATAGATAATTAAAGCTTTATTTTCTTAAGTTTGTGATGAAAAATACAGAAACGAGTCAAGAGCAAAGTTTCTGAAAATAGCACTGCGAGAATATTGGGTCAAATTTCCAGTAAGCTAATCGATAAGAGGACAAAGAAAGATGGGATCCCATGCCATAGACCATTATTGATTGCCTGTTGCCTAGTGCGTTTCAGCTATCGATTGAAAACTCTATTCCTCGTTCAAACTGACGTTTGAACTGATTCATTCATTGAATTAGGATTTATTTGTAGGTATTATTGAATGTGAAATATGTAGCGTAGAATAGCTTCTGATCGGCGTTATTTCATCCGCAATTTTTTTTCCGCACCCTCAAATTTGAGCCCCTAACACCACTGTTACTACGGGCTTACACACGGGTCTTCCCCTACGCACAGCGCAATGGACTTTCCACTCCATTCTTCATCAACAAGCTTGACTACATCTAATTAAGTTATTGGGTATCCATAAAAAATAGATTAGATAATTTACGCGTGTATTTTTGCAGGTAAATTCATTTGTTTGAGTCTACTTCACCACTTAATATCAACAAGAATGATTATTTGAGTCCACCTTAGCAGCAGTTGGTGTGCAGGTTGCCGGTAGTTAAAAAAAATACGTTCACTAAAACGAAAACAAATCCTTATTAAGCATGATTTCTATTAAAAGCTAACTATTATAAGCTAAATAATTAAGATATATCAGATTTTAGATCAAAATATCTGAAATTGTTCAAGTTTGCCGGTGTGTGAGGAAGGCATTTAAACATGATTCCTCCGTATTCAACCAATGAGCAGTAGCCCTTGTGCAGATGTGCCAAATCAGTTTCTTTCCCGCTCTAGGTCCGACATTGTTTGGCAACAAAGTCACATGGTTATGTCATAACGATAGAGGGCACTACTTTTCGGTTCCCTTTCCTCTATGTAAGAAGATTTTAATAAATATTCTATTAAGCTTATTAAGTTGAAACGGTGTCACATGATTCCATACGATATAGATAAAAATTGATTGCCAAGGCAGTATCTTAGAACTTTAGAATCCTTTTGCGGATTCTAAATTTTTTGAATTAAATGCCCTCATTTCGAGAATTCACTTTTAAAGCTGATTGATAGTACGGGACTTTTCCCATTTTTTTTAATGATTACACACCACTCATTGGAATGAATTCGTGACTTATAACAGCAGTCCGTCGGTTCTATGAGTTTTAATAAAAGGGGAGTAAATAATATGTATACCGTAAGATTTGGCATTTTATTTAATGGTTGTTCATATCAACAAGCATAATTTTAATCGAATAATTTTATTGAGGGAAGTTCCTAATAGTCTCACCTTGTCATTTTGGGAATGCGTTGTATTGAGCAGTAACATTAGAAACAGTAGTACACAGAGTAGGCATATTATTTACCCCCTAATTTGACCCGTTATGCCTTGAATTAACGTCTAGCGGCTAACTTACCTGTTTTGTACATTGTTTTGTGTTTGCATGAGTCTTTGAATGACAAAAAATATAAATGAGATAACTTTAACAGAGCGTTATGTTTGTTACTAGATGATGAACGGGAAATTTAGGTAATGTTTAAGTGAAGTGATGTTAAGGTGATGTAAAAGTTAAACTTACGAGTGACTTCAGTGCCACCACGGCGTGAAGGGTTAATTCCATTTATGCATCTGTCAGAGCCTTACCACTTCATCCGTACAAGTCAATGTCATTTCCATGAATTAGCTTGAATAAAGCGAACAGTTCCTAACAAGCTCGGTAGTTGACGTAAGTTTGTCACAGCGTATTCTAGAAATTGAACGTTAAGTAATGAGGTGGGACGAGCCCACTTCTGTAGCATTTGGATTCCTGTGCAGGAGCGCATATTTATAGGGGTGTTACAAAATTAGGCGCTGCTCCTAGGCGAGTGTTTCTCACTCAATTGGGAACTTTGTCCGAAAATTCTGAGCGATTCTGCGGAAAGAATCTTTATTAATTCCAACATGTTTTACCGTTGGGGTTTCAATGCCTTACAACTACTGGCGTGGTGAGGGATGTGAGGAATGTGTGGTTTAAATTTCCTTTTCCTAGAGAAGTACTCCCTGGTTACGTGAAATGCCTTGCCTGAGCCGAGATTCGAACCTTGGTCTTCTCGGCGGGCGAGGCCATCACGCTACCAGTACGCCATGGAGCCCGTTTTGGACAAAGAAAGGACAAAGCTCCTTTCATAATTCCTCTAATTCTTCGTATCTTAGAACCCTGGTTGCCCGTCTAACTATTATAACATCAACATTCCTCGATGTATCAATAAGCTTTCATAATCATTAACTTTCTGTGCTTATTGCAAGTGGATCATCATCAAAATCGAAAGGAGACGGACACCTAATATCTCAATTAGGAGGGTTACAGTGCGTTTCGTATGAGCGATCAAGTATTTGAAGCCGAAAATTTAAGCATTGCACCTGAAGTTGAGTTGCTTTACGGCGACGACACACAAGTTCTGATCCCAGAACTGGTACTTCTGGCTGATAAAAAAAACTTCCTGTCATGAACTTTTGTCGCATTGAAATTATTCTTCTTGTGGGAGTTGGAAAACTACTCAATTCTGCATGAAGACAGTTTTCGAACGGAATGTCTTCAAGTATTCAGGCAAAAATTATCCTGTTTATTTTCTTCGTAATTTGAACCTTAGCGCTTCCTTCCTTTTTCAATCTTTGCCAATGTGCAATGAACCAATCCAACATCTCGTTTTGCTCGTGGTTTGCGCGTCTCTGTGGCGCCACAGCCTTGAACGACTGCATCGCACTTTGAGCTGAGATGATGCGCCTAATAATTATTAGAAACATGAACTCCCCGCTATTATGATGTGTGAAACAGTTCAAGCGTTATCGATGCTGTACAATGAACAGCGTCAAGGGGATATACAAATGTATATAAAGTGAACGGTGCAAAAACTGGTCTTAAACAAAATTTGAAGAAGATTGCTGCTGTTTTCAACAATGTATTTTACCGACTCGTTGAATAATGAAATTTTTTATTGCATGCGCACTCTAAAATGCTCAGTGTATAATTCCCTATATATATATATAATAGAACATCTTGGGAGCAATGACACCGTTGCGCAGCTGCTGATAGAATAAACAATATGCAGTCTTTATCTTAATTCATCTGAGAAAGTGCCTGTGTTAGAGTTTTGAAGAAACAAATTGCTAACTGGATAAATCAATATACCAGTAGAAGTTAGACATTTTTTATAAGTTCCTTTACTGTGTTATAATTAATTGTTCGCTTTAGAAGTATATACACTGTCAATTGAACACTATATTAATATCCTATTGGTAAAGAATAGGGATAGAAATAAAACTTTAAGCAAATGATCATGTAAAAACGTGTCATGAGCCTGATAAAAAAACTCGTTACGTATAGTTGTTTTGAAACATTAATTTCACCTGTTAACCATCGTGTGCTTAGGTCGTACCGATATGGCACAAAACACTATCACGCGTAAACCAATCGTAACAGTTGCCATGACGACGAGCAGAAGATTTGGCACCGTCGCTGTGAAACCACGTGACTACTCCGAACCAATGGCCGTCGTCATTTCAAAAGTCTCTTCTGCTTTGTCATAACGTCTGCCATTCCCGGGGAAGAAGTGCAGTTGTTTAGTTTGTTAATTTTATCCTTTATTTATCAAGAAGTAGAGCAAGTCAAACTATAAAAACAAGATAGGAAGTTCAGGTAAGTCTGAGACCGAATTTTGGGGGCTTAATGATAGCTGTCGTTGCTTAGTTTTTATGTGAGAGTAGTAGAAAAAGGCGCGAGACGATTGGCGGAATTGGGCTGCGGTGTCCGATACCGGCCTGTCTACATTGCCGTGTTACACTTCGTGGGGTGAGCTATGTAGTTCGTGCTCTCGGTTACTACGTGTTTTGAACTGACTGAACTGTTGTAAAAAGTTTTCTTTTTACCCCTATGTGTGTGAATAAAGAAATGAAGCTGTGGTTGTACTGAGTTTTCAGTCTGTTTGAGCAGTAACTTCTACAAATATCGCGTCATGTCAATGAACTATTTATGTTACCGAAGTCGCTGGTTGCGTTCCCATGCAGAATACTGATTAAAAATCGTCATTGATTCAAAGTGGAAATAACAATTGTGATTTTGTTTCAGATGTGCTTTTTTCAGTTTTGAGTCATATTTTAACTGATGAAAAACTAATTTATTTAGAGATAATCATACTTCCTGTTCAGTAGCATACATTAGTTGAGTGTGTTAGCTTTTGCTACTTTAGTTACGCTATCCTGCAGATGTGTGCTATTAGAATAATATATTTGTGTGAGAAACTGTGATTGTACCTCTCTTCAGTGAAGCTCCATAATTTATTTTGACTCCGTCGCATGAGTCTGACATTTGCTTAGATTGAGTGAGGCAACAGTCCTGCCCTGTTCTGCTCCTACTTGCAGCTTTGATTTAACATCAGGTTAGTACAACTGGTCTAATGCACGTTTCATATAAGTGCTGTCAAAGTTTTATTAGTTAAGTAACGAATATGAACCTGAAAATTAGCTGTGAAACATTTTCTGATATAAATTTAAATCAAAGGAAGTATTGATGACTGAATTATATGTTTTGAATGTTAATTTGGCTGATATTACTTTATTATGGCCAACTGCTCATAGTGTCCTATTTGTCCCACAGCCTTCATTTTGGTGTTATTTGATAAGGATTTTTCTTAGTGATGAAAATCTATTTTCTAAAGGTTTCAAAGCATAGAAAAAGTTATTAAAAGAGATTCAAACTATTCCTGCACTAATAAACATAGTGATGCAAACTCTACAAAAATTTGCGTCACATTTTCAAACATCCTGACTTTCATTAGTATTACCTTATATATTTTTTTAAATTATTGAAACAAACCTCCAATCTAACCTATCTCAACTCAACGTAAAATAATTGTAAGATAAAATGGAGACAGCACTAGAGCAGGAGATAAGTTGTACATTATACAGTAATTTTTCTGATCATAAACTTTGGAACGTAGATTTCTATCATCTAGAAAAACTTCCTATCCAATGACACCAAAACAAAAACTATGATCTTATTAACCAAAGGCACAGGGCATCTTATTCATTCCATGGCCTTCATTTCATTATTTTTAGAAATAAATTTTCCTGTGTTGCAAAAACTAATTTCTTAAAGTTTCAAAATACAGAAAAGGGTATCTGGAAAGATATTCAGAGCATTTCCATATTAATGCAATGCAATGATGCTAAGTCTATTAAATTTAGGGCCACATTTTCAAAAGTTCAGCCTATTTTGCACATTATGTTATCTCTATTGAACAAAACGAACCCATCCTAACCAACCTAACCTTGAGTAACCTAACGTAACCCTAACATAACTGGAAGAAAGTGCCAGGGTGAGACAGGTTGTACAATATAAACTCATTTTGAACTACTTATGGTTTCTTATAAACTTTTAAAAATAGATTTCTACAGAGGAAAAATTTCCAATGTTGTAAAGATGGAAACTGTATGATGAATAAAATGCAGCATGTCAGTTGAGTCAACATTAACCATTAACTATAAATATTCATTTTACTTGCATTTGTTAATTTTCAGAGGATGAATTTGGAAGTCTTTGCAATAGTGTCTAAAAGAAATGCCATACAAAGTTATTAATGAGATATTCTAATTATTTTCTATGCTCTTCTCATAGTGCAAAATGGGGTTGGCTGAGAGTATCAGCAAGAAACTTGCTGTTTTTTGTTCTTTTGTATGATTTATTTGTATTAGTTGCCCTGAAATTTGATGTGAAATGTCTCATAATAATTGTGACACTTTGGCATGAAAGGGTAGGATTAAATATGAATATTTTTTTCAAAATTTCAAAGCATTTTTGATGAGCTTCAATATTTCTAAAGTTTTCATGAATATTTCTTTCTTTTGTTGGGATGTTTTTGGACACAGTTTGAGACTAAGCAAGCATATTTTAGTTGAACTATTTGAAACTTGAATGTTTCTCTTCAGTTAAGCCTAGATTCTACCATCACTATGTGGAGAAAATCTCAAATATTTGTCTTGTTCTATGCCTTTAAGGTTTAGAATTTAGGATTATTGTTTTTTGGCACTTCTAATGAAATGAAATATATAAAAACTTGTTATATTAAAGTATGTAGGGTAAAGTGTGTTTGTAACTGCTTTACATCTCAGATTACATATTTTAAAATGTCAGTGCTTTAGGCAAGACTATCTTTCTCAATTTGTAGTTTTTAATAGATAGCATAGCAAGTGTTAACCATTTTGTGCACTCAATACTTAGAAATTCTCCAGTGTTGCAATATTTGTACTTACAATGGCCCTTGAATTAAATAATCACCTATAACGACCAAATAACTTTATAATGTGCAATTTAAGATACTACAAAATAAAAATATCTTAAAATTCTTTTAGATCTCTTGATGATGCAATGTCAATGATCATTGAGAGTCATTTATGGAGCTTGATTTGGATCTTAAGATAATTTGATAAAGTGCTAAATAGAATTACTTAAGAATTTATATCCCAGATTGAAAGAGAATAACTTCTTTCTATGTAGAAATTAGTATTTTTGTTAGTCTACATTTGCTTCATAGTCATGAAATCATGTTACACTGACTCCTCTATGATGGTTGATCATGGCTTTTTCTCTTGTAATGAGGTAGTTTGTAGGGAGGGGAAAATTAAGATCAATTCAGTCTCCTCGTACACCATAAATGTTTTTTGGGAAGAGACGGAATGCAAATATACGTCAAAAAATCTTAAGAGTATGTCTAATATATTTAATATTTAAAGTTGATTGTCCACTATTGAAAAGTACTTGTCAGTTATAGGCAGAGGTGGGCAGTGCTACTTCGAAATGTAGCTGCCGCTACATTTCGAAGTGACACTGCCCACCTCTGCCTATGGTATTCCTACGGGCAGAGCTGG
>VOMN01086737.1:0-10097 GCA_014899125.1 Orchestia grillus
CCGCACATGACACTTCGTTCGACGATTATTTTTTTAACCATCAAATACATCAGGCAATCAATAGAGAAAGTTCCATAGCGATAGGGTTCCCACAATTGGTGATTCAAATCGATGTTCCTGAGTTTTAGTTCCACCCCGACGTGAAATGCCAGATAATCATTGCAGGAATATAAGATACGATTAGAGAACACCCGGGAAAATCCCGGAGCTTTCTAGCCGCCATGGCCCCGGCTGTGAAGCCGCACGTGCGCACCTCCTCACAGTCGGGAACAGAAGTGTGAAATAAAAGTGTTGTGCGCAACGTTGGAAGATCATGCTCCTTACTTGGGTGTTTGATGCTTGTCACGTTTCGTCCGTGTTTTATTTTCTACTCTCTTAAAGGATGCGGCTACTGATGACTTCGGACGTTCTACTCCTTAATTTATCTTCGAAGTTTTTCTTTGATATTCTACTACGATACCTTACATGGGCACATTACATGAATAATCTACTACAGTATTCTAATTGCGTACTCCACTTTGATTCTCTACGCAGATTCAATTTTACTGCCCCACTTGGATACACTGCTAGCTTCCATATTTGTGCGTAATTGAAAAGTCAATGCGAATTCATGATGAAGCGTACATGTTTTCATTTTATTTTTTCAAAATTTTGTGTTGTCAAACTTTAATGTCTTCAAGTGCTCATGTTTTCAAGTTGTCTTGTTTTCAATACTGAAGGCTTATGTTCAGCCTAATTGTTGATTAGAAAATATGAAGATGCGCGCTGTCAGTACGTAGGCTTAGCATTGCTCGAGGCGTAGACTTAGCAGCAATTCTGAGTGTTAATCCTTCCACTGCGTGGGACTGATTTTCTTCAGACATTAAAACCGCTTTTCAGCGACGTATAACTGAGGAGATCAGCCATGGAAATAGCACGCGTATGACGCAGGACTGATTTCATTGGCCACGTGTCTCTAGCGACGTGTCTGTACCGCACAGCTTGTGTGTCAAGTGTCCGACACACGGAATACACGTAGGGTCGTCCAGTAACAATAGGGTCAACTTTTCATAAAAGATTACAGTCACAATCATGTTGCTTCACATGATACGCAAAAATGTAGTTCGATGTGTCATGCAAAGCTTTATATAATGAAGCACTATTTTTGGTGCAGACAATTTTTACGTGTTTTTTAGTAGTTACCAATCCCAATCAATTACTTACAATTTACAAATGTGGTAATGCAATTTAATCGAATGCAGTATGAAACGACTGTGAAACTGATAGAAAATTGCAATATTTTTTCCTTCTCGATATAATATGGAAATCGTAATTGGCGGTCCAGGTAGTTTTGACGCTGGAATGCTATAATGTCTGTTTCACTGAGTCGATATAGTAAAACTTAACCTGGACTGTAAGTCTTCCTTGCATTTGATAGAAAAATAGCTGAAAATTAAGAATTAGGACCGGCTGTCACTGGCTCTTGATAAAAACTGATTGCCAATGATGTTTCCAATTGTAAAAATTTGAAGGGAATCAGTGACAAAATAATAAAAACAATTATTCAAGGAAATATTTATAGTTCTCTGGAAATCTGTTACGTTTTGAAGAGAGATCTTTGAAGATCCCCACACTTTCAGAGAGAGAGATCTCTAACTCTCTGGAGATCCCTACACTTCCGGACACAGATCTCCAGTTCTCTGGAGACACTCATCCCTTTTGCAAAGAGATATCCGTTCCTGTAGAGCTCCATGCACATTTTTCCAGAGATATGAGTAGCTCAGAGGGTCGTTATCCAAAGCCGGCATTTCCGACAAGAGAGGCTTCAAGTGGAGACTTTCGTACGAATTGAAAAATTCAGTTTAATGTGGAGCTCAGTAGACGACATTCTGGAACGTTAATGCCGGTGGAATTAGACTTCTAATCGCATCGAAATGAATAGAAATTTGTGTATGTTACGCTTCGCATAAGCTTAACACGAATATCTTTTTCTAAGAGCTAGCACTAGAATGGAGCAAACGCAGTCGAAAGAACGAATACCTCGAACTTGAAGCTTCCAAATGTCGAAAAGTACACGTGGAGGCTTGGCCGCTTGGTAAGGACATCGTTGACACTGTGATCGATGCGACCGGCGTGTCCCCTTCGCTGTCGTATCAAACTCCCGGGAACTGTTGCATCAGGGTGTACAGTTGGCTTCTTTTCGATCTCCCTTCCGTGACCGTCCTTTGGGACCTATGTTTCCAGGTGGACGTCTCGTGTTATCCTTCCTTCTCGCTATTGTTTATTCTGCTGGGCACTTTAGCCTCAAAGACAGAGACGATCCTCGCTCTTTTGCTTCATTCCCTTTCCTTCTACTTAGGCTAAGTCATAGGATTAACAGTATTTTGCAATGATGGTTTACGCTTACTATCGTTTAGGATTCTATGTTGAGTAGAACTTGCGCGTCCCTTGCATTAGTGATTTGCGTCGATCTTTGAACTAGCTTCATTTACCTCGTAATGTCGACAGTCGCTATTTTGCTCATAATAATGGTTTTATTACTACTCTGTACGCGGGCGTTTCGATCTGGCAAGATCGAGCTACACGGCCGCAGTTGGCTCAGGAGGGCCCTTTACGGCGTCCATTGGATCGGTGTTGCAGGAACGTTACCCAGTCCGTGTTTTTCACTGCCCCGTCGACAATCAACTATCCGTCGTTGATATGCGCGCTTGAACAGTGAAAATTGCATAGAGTTATAGATAATTCTATATGCTCCAGCAAAAAATTAGACCTGGTAGTCTCCCAACGAGACCTTACCTAACTGGCACTCCTCGCCCCACCTTGGAGACTTGAGAGAGCCTCACAGTCGCTCCTTCTGCAGGCGGAGCTGCAGGCGAGCCTCACTGTCGCTCCCTCTGCAGGCGAGCCTCGTGAAGTGTCATGCAGTCGCCTGAGAGGACTTACCCAGTCTAACTTTTTCACTGCTCCCCACCGATAAATGTGTAAAATTATTCACAGAAATACTTGGGTTGCCAAAATTAATGATAATTATGGATGTTTTAACGAGAAAGTCAGAGTAGCATGGAGGGCGTACACGTGAGCAGCGTCGGTGGGGGGCTCGTCCATGCCTCCTGGCGGACTAACAGAGATCTGGCAGTCAAACGCCACTTTTGCACCAATCTGGTAATTCTCCCTTCATTGTTGAAGGCCCGGCCGTACCTAAGTCAGCCTCCATATTAACTGATCAATGGTTATCCTCCAGAGAGTTCTGCGGACTCTTAGAGTAGCTTGCAATTGTAGTTGTCCCTCTTTTTTACGTTCAAATAATGTTCTTTGTTTCTATTTTGATAATTTAGAAGTTAAGGATTCTATGTCTTGGATGGAATCTTTAAAAAGTTCGTTAAGGTTTTCACAATTTCTCTTCTATGTTATCTCTTTAGTTGTGTCTCCAATATTGTGTAAAATTAAGTAGAACTGCCTGTGGTTTTCTTCCCACCCCAAATTACAGAAATTAATTCCCTCAAGCTCCCACTGTTTAATTTTTTTGCTTAAACTAACGATAAATTAATGCTGAAGTCTCCAAGGACTTCAAAAGAGCATTCAAAACATTCAGTAATTTGCTGGGAAAAATATTTTTCTGCGACGTCCAATACACAAAGGACTTTTTCGCCGACCAAAAATTCGCAGAAAAAAGCCTGAAATAGATCCTCGAATGCTGGCGGAGTTCATGACGTCCAATGGAAGCCTTTCGCAGCGTCGTCACAGAAGCAATCTGTTACAGATCAGAAGATCAGAAGGATTTCAGGTCAGAGAGGGCAGCCTGAGTGTCAGAAGTAGGGAAAGCTGACAGGCAAGTCTGACAGGGTAGTTTTAGTGTCAGGAAGTACTGAGGAGCTGTCAATTGGTCATGGAGTTTTTCCTATAGACATTGCGAAAACATTTCTTGAATGATGATTGTAAGATCTCTCAGGTGGTCTCATAATGAAAGATCAAGTAGAATTTTACATCAGGTGCTGGAAAATGAACTAGATAAGACAGTAAATGTGCAGGTGCATTGAATTTTAATTTCCGGCCAGGTCTACACAGAAATCGATTGAAGATCATGTCATTTTAGAGGACCCGGTCTCAGGACAATGCAGTCAAAGCATGTAGGAATTTCCAATTTTCTCCGTGTTGGCTGTCTGTTCTACTACCAGAGAACGAACATAAGTTTAGAGATTGCAGATAACTGACCTGACTCTCTGTGATGGATGACTTGGACATCTGCGTTGCATCCTCCAAACTAATTTAATCATTAATGGCAAGTGTTTAAATACGAAGTTGTAACGTGTTTGAGGCAAGTGTTAAGACCATGGTTGTAACGTGTTTGAGGCAAGTGTTAATTAAGGCCATGGTTGTAACGTGTTTGGGGCAAGTGGTTAGGACATGGTTGTAACGTGTTTGGGGTAAGTGTTAAGGACGAGGATGTAACGTGCTTGAGGCAAGTGTTAAGGACAAGGTTGTAACGTGTTTGAGGCAAGTGTTAAGGACGAGGATGTAACGTGTTTGGGGCAAGTGTTAAGGACGAGGATGTAACGTGTTNTTGTAACATGTTTGGGGCTAAGGACGTGGTTGTAACGGGCTTAGATTCTTTCTATGGCACGTCTGGGAAGCGAAAATAATTTTCTCTCGACGTGCGTGTGAAATAGCTGGGATCTAATTAAAACCTGTCAGCACAAAAATAGGATCATAAACGTCCGTGTCTCTCAATTGCCCGACTAAATAACGAACATAAGGACACAAAAACTCAGATCTTTTACACTCGCTGGGAAGGCGTTGCATCAGTCCCATGACCCTAATGTTTGCTCAGAAGCAAATGCAAATGGCAGAACACCTTTTTCATGAGTTTATTTACAAGAGTTTTAGAGTTTTTTTCATATTTTCTCCTCCCTAAGCTACAAAGTTGGTACAAAACCGGGAAGAATTTCATTTCGAAAGTAATGTTTAACATTTCAAATGCATGAGAAATGAGAGGAACATTTTCATTTTCTTTTCGGGGAGTATTGAGAAAAGTGGAGTCTTTAGGGTATCTTTAGCTGTACCTGACTTGTGACTGTGGGTACGTAGTCATTAGTACGCTGAGCAACTGCACGGAAGGTGGAGATCCGCTCACCTTCACGTGTTCAACACTTAAAATTAGTCTCTCTCGAGGCCTTTCATAGGCTCATGCTTAGGGGCGGGCCTCTCAGGAATGATTGCACAGGTATTTTTTTGCCTTTGTTTTTTATAATCTTTTTGCCTTGATTCTTTTTTTCAATCTTTCACCTTGGTTTTGCAGACCTCGCTGTATTTGTAAAAGCGGTCGCAATATCGTCGCGTTAACGTGAGCTGAGATTTAAATTACTCAATTGGCCTGGCCCTTGTCCCAGTTGTAATCTGGCGAGCGAAATTGCGGCAGGACTTGGCCTTTGCCCAGCAACTCCCGTAATCTTGTGGGCGAAATTGCGACCAGAAACAAGGCGCAGAATCTCTCGCGTGACTCCTTGCGTAACCATCGTGATCAATTGCTTTGAAAAAATCATGCCCTCTGTGAAGTTATTTTTGCACACAAGGTTTTAGATTAAGTGTGATTGGAGTTTTCGATCGACATTAGGGGATGCACGACTGTTCAATCAAGTGACAAATAAAAATCGGTAGGCTAGTTTTCTGACAGGAAAACTTAGATAAAAAAACGCAGCTTCGCTTCCAAATTACCGAGAAGTTCATTAATAATAACCTTCTGCTTTAGTGTTAGCATCGATTAAGGATCAGTTAAAAGATACCATTGGACATAGCTCAAACTGCGGACTACCGCAGCCAACCCTCTTGAGAAACGAGAGTGTCGTGGAGAATTAGGTCGTAAACGCCAGAGTTTCCAGTCCTGAGGCCCAAGTCACAACGCTGAGGATAAACGACAGCTTGTGTCCGCAGCTTTAAAAACTTCTGAAACCTCCAACTTTGCCCCTAGCTGTACCTCGCTCGACTCAAGTGCAAGAACTTATGTGGTGTTTTAGAGTTAAGGGAGCTCTCTGTGTTCAGGTATCGTGTATTTGTTTTTACTTAGTATTATTAACGAATCAAGATGATCCGTGGATTATCAGAGTTACTGATTTTTGCAAAGTAAGAGTTCGAAAGCGTTCGTTGGGTGTTTTCTTTTGTATTATGTTATCAGATATATCAGGAACGGCAGTCCTATACATTGAGATAAAATACGTTACATTTTTACGTACTCACGTGAGTCTTTCGCTCGTTACAAATCCGACTTAGATGTGTGAGCCAAAAATGTATTACAGCACCTTTTTCCAACACCATGACAATTTATCAACCGTCATTCACGCATTGCTGTCATTGACGCAATAAGTCTACGGTATTTACTTCGAAAATTTAACTTACTTTGAGCACCCGCGAATACCACAGATGGACTGAGAATAAATAACAATTTCGGGAACAAATATTTTAAAATGTCTACCAAAAACGAGCTATGTGAACACAACCTGTAACTGTTCGTTATGCATCGTCATACTTATACCCGTAAAGCACATTAATGTAACTCAAAACTAATTCATCAATCTATTGAAATTGAATTTTATGGAGTCGAGCACATTCGATGTATTTGCTCCATACAGGTTTACATAGCTACGTGCACCCTCCCACTGCCACCTGCCACTGCAGCACTGACCTGACGAACGAAGGTTGACACAACCAATTGTGTTAAGAGTAATTCTCCGAGCGTAAATATCACACAGATCTATAAACTTTCCTCATGAAACTGTTTTCCGGTATTCTGGGAATAATAAAAATAAACACTGTGCACAGCAAATACATTTGTTACTCTGGGAAAACATACGCTGTACTTAGAACTTCAAGAGATAAATTGCGAGTGCGTCCGTTGTTGTGTGGATGTCATCACGCTTATGCACGAGCTCTACACAAATGTCTGGGCGCCTCTCACTAATCTTCAATACATGTCATTCACCGGGCGCCTAAGTCATCTGTATTCCTAGGAAATAATTGATCAAATTAGCTTGTATAGATATTTAATGTTAAGCTTTTTATGTTTAGTAAGTGTCTTCATACTCGATATTAGGATCAACATATTTAATGGGCTCATCAAAATGTATCGTTTACTTTCTGGTAGCAACAAAATTAGGCGTTTTGAGGTATAGATCATGTAAGGAATTTGAAAAGTAGAATCGAGTGAATTTGCATCTCAATGGAAATACTTCATGAATTGCATACGTTAGCTATTTTTCATTCCTTTTTATTGATGATCATCATTAATGGCAGCAATGATGGAACGATGTTCTTGTAGTCCAGATATCATGTTTACTTTATGAAATATTACAAGCCGTCATCTGATCTTTCTGTTATCTATCATATTGTTAATATGCATGTAATCAAATGTCATATCTGTTAAATGAGCAAGCAGAACAGGAAACTAAGGTATACAAATGCTGAAGATTTTTTTTAAGGCTACGCAAATCTAGTATTATTAGTGCACCTGTGTCCCACATTATATGATTTTTCCCCGCTCTGTTTTGAATAAAAATGGGATAGCAAAATAAATGGGTTTATTTTTAAAATACTGGAACGATGAGTTCTCCAATAACTCCGGCTCGCTATAATCACGAAAATCTATTTCCGATGTAATGATCGAATGTTGCCTTTCCGATTTCCTTTGCAGCTTTCAGCTCATTCTATAGTTTGATGGCTCTTCGATAAAATTCCAAGCATCACATTTAGCTTACACTCTTCAGTTATATAATTTAATTGCAATAATATGACTTTTGCGCACATATGTTCCCTGCGTTATACAATAGAGCCCTCAAAATAATAAACGAATATAGTAATAAGCACATTTTTTAGCTTGTGTGCACAATACACGTACATATCATCAACAGGCTCAAATTTTTAATTTAACTAAACAGCCTAACGGTTACATTTTTTCAATTTGTGGTGTCTAACCTGAAGTTATCTCATTGTGTTAGCTACCTTCAACACACGTAAGCCTACTTTATCCGTAGTGATGTTGTTTCAAAACCCCGCAGAGCACGTTTTGGATTGTGAATGGAATTTTCTTGTACATATCCATGGAAACCTTTTCGTCTGTCGGATGTTGCGATATTGCTGCTCGAATTTAAAATACGTCAGGACCCTAAATTGAGGCGAAAAGCTCTCCCAGCACTGTCGTTTTTCCAGGAAGGGATCTCCATTTCCTTACCACATTAATATAACCTTCACACTGGAAGGTCAAATAAAATTTAAAATGAAAAAATAATCAGGGGGTACATTATGAAAAGTTAGGTGAGTTTGGTTACCATAAGTGCGAAGCTTAAGCGGAAGAGGAAATTTCCGCATCGGCTGAGTCATATTATTAAGCTCATTAAAATTCATGAATGATTTGCATGCATTGATGGTACGTTCTATTTTCAAAGAGATGAACGTCCTCTCATTTAACAAAATACAGAAAAAATCTTTTAACTGTTACGCATGTCTAAATTGTTGTTTAAGTATTTAGGTTTTGGTTCGTTAGGTATAAGGCATGTGCTTTAATTTCTAAAATACTATTTTTATTCTAATATATAAATGAACATTTCATTCAGGCCAGAAGATAACGCAGGTAAACACGCATGGGAAGGAGACATTTTAAGTCGTTTTGCAAGACAACTTTTACCTTTTTTAATTTAGGTCAACGTGGGACCACTGAATCGGACTTAAAAAAGACGGTAGCGAAAAATAATGCTATGCTAAAACTCTTGCCTCAAACCTTGTTTTAGATGATTTCTTCCTTCACGATGGCGAAAAACATTGAAGCGTTAATTACCAGCCTTGAAAGGGATGCAGGAAAATTGACCCAGTTGAGCCATAGAGCTTAATTATAAAAAGACAAGGGGGCAAAATTACGTGGCATATTAACAGCACATAAACTGTTGAGTGAAGCGACTTGCCTACGGAACAAGAGAGTCTGTTCTTGAGGAATCGCTGGCCAGCGGATTCTGGATTCCGTTGGTTAACTTTTAATTCATAGAATTAATGCTCTTCTATGCTTCTAGTTCTTATTATATATAATTTAGAAATTTCGACTTCAAAGGATTGGAGAGCGGGCTTAGGCATAAACTTTTTCTACTTTTAATTTCGTTCAACGGAAATACAGCAAATATTTTTGATTTCCATTTCAAAACATTTGAGTGAAATGTTTGTTTTTATAGCATAGATTGTACCTATTTTTTCCCTTACATGTGTTAATATGGTTTGCAATGAGCAAGCGCAAAAAATCATACTAAGGTTATCGTGAATGCATGTTTTAGTGCTTTACTCGTTCATATAGCTTACTGCATCATCCTCACGAGATGTGAACCTGGAATTGAACAAAATCGTTATTTTCTTTCCTTGTAATTAATATGTATAACCTCATTCAAATCCCAACACAAACACACACTCATAGCACCAAGGCAACAAGCTCGCATGAAAAGCCCATGCCATCACCTCGGCAAAAGAAATATCTAAAGCCCTATTACTAGGCATATTAACATGAACGGTTATTAATATTTGATTGCATTTTCATTTGGGGAGTTACGTTCTATAAAAATTTGCCCCAGAGAACAGCTGCTGACAATCTGCTCGTGCATTGTGCGCACGAGTTGAAATTGCGCAATGTTATAAATTTTCTTGAATATTTCGATTGCTCCTACTGCAAGTCAAGTAACGGATGTACGTTAATCTGGATAACGGCTTAGAGCGGCGTTTAAGAAGGAATTTTTATCTTTTTAATTTAAAATTTCCAGTTCAATTTATAAACAGAAATAAATAAACAACCAGACCTCATATTTCACATTTCATTTGCACTAGTTTGCAACCGATTTCATTCAACAAAAAAATTCTTTGCCAATGAAGGGTGTATTATCACCAGAAGTACGACACCACTTTACCAACAAAACCTTCCCGACAAGGAAAAACCGCTATGAGTAGAGCAGAATACGATCACGAGTCCGTTTTTTATTGACAACGGGAAACGTGAAATTTTCTTTTCGCTATTTCAAAGCTCAAATTAAGGAAGGCTTCAGGATGAACACAGGTACAGTGGGTCAAATAAGTATTCGTAACGTTCGAGAAAAAGTGTA
>VOMN01086747.1:0-15480 GCA_014899125.1 Orchestia grillus
CTTTGTGTATTGGTGTAACTACCCCGAGTTTGAGCAGGTCTGGGATAGTTGCAGTCTCCATTGAACGCCTCCATAGTCTAGCCAGAGGTTTACATATATCTACCCATACAAATGGTGCCGTGATGCGTAAGTTGAGCCCTCTGATTCCTAATCTTAACTCGAGTTGTGGCTGGCCAAAATTTTGTGCTATATGCTTTATTTCAAATTAATACCCTTCCGGATAAGCAACAGGATAACGAAGTTGAAGGTAAAAAACTAAAGGTATTTCAAAAGTATATCAAGATTGTATGTAATATAGTGAGTGAAAAGTTTTATAATATAATATTCCTTAATATACATATGTTAAAAAGATATTCTCTTTATTTTCGGTTTGCTCAGCTGTTTCGTCTTGCTGGCCTCTCGTTATTGGCCCCAGTATCAGTCCTCATCGTGTGTGGGCTGAAGCAGCCTTGGTACCTCGTTTCCATCTCGACACTTGTTTGCCCGTGTAGAATCTCACCATGCTTATCAATAACGACACCAAGATTCGTCGGAAAAATCAAGATGAGAATGCGAGAAGCGCATTTTCAAGGACACTCAGCATCATATTCTGTCATTCGTTGTTAGTATGTTGCTTATTAAATCAGCCTAATTTCTGTTCCAAGATTTTTAAAAAAGTTTTGTATAACTAAGATGTATGAATCCCATTCAGACAGCTCAAATGAATTTAGTTTCTTTCTGAATTCGCTCACAGATACCAATTCTCCGATCTTGGATTCAATGAAAATTCCTGCTTTCCGTTTTGAGTCACTTTTTCGCGCATCAACACTACCTCCGGGGCGCATGAAGCCAACGCTTTCTTGTGTCATTGCCTTTACGTATTTTTTTTTTGACGGCACCGAGTTTACGTGAAGGGGGACAGAACGTTTTTTGTGTGAGTCTTCAAGAGCCCGTCCTGCACGGGACGTGTCAAGGCCTTCATGCAAATACTGAATCTGGAGAAGAACGAACTACCGCACTCGGCGCTTGCACACTATCTGGGAGCGCCATCTATTCCTAAGCTATAGAACGAACCTTATCATCGTTTGTTTTACCGGAGTTAATTCTGTAATTTTGCTCTAGTTCATTACCGTTGTTTTCTCAATTTTAACTAGCCATTTTTCTTTTAGTAAATTTTACATCCGACCTGCATCTAACAGGAAGTATCACTCTAAACGTGATTGGGCCTTCAGCTAAAAATACTGACGTGCTATGATAATTCTACGGGCAAATTTGAAATTAGTAGCTCCGATTTAGTCTGGACATAAATCTACTTTTAAACCCAATTGCAAACTCTATGATGTCCGAGTTTATTTTTTTAATTTTTTAAGTTATTGCAAGAGAGTCCAAAATTTTTTATAAGCTCAAGACAAATTTTGGTTCGCTTTTCTGTCTCGAAATTCGATGCACTTTCTGTTCGATGTACGGAAATTCGTCAGCTATGTGCGAGCACATCTATAAAAACGGTAGAAAATATTTCATTTTTGAGCTGCTGAAATTTCTCATTGGGGTATAAGCATATGACCTGTTAGAAAGTAGTCAGTACTTTCTGAAGATGATATTCACTAATGTGTGCCAACCGTTACAAAATGTACGATCGCTCCCGTGACATCTTGGCTGTCTATTTTCTGTGCCACTTTTCTAAAGTAACAATGTCGAGAAAGTTCATTATTACATGTCATTATACCTAAGAAATATCACACCTTGTACTTAGTCTCATTTAATACATACTTAACGACAAACGTTTTTCAACTTATTTCTGTAATGACCTACGGATTTTTAAATTGACATTTACTGTATAAATTATCTAATTATATTTCCAGTTCTGGAAAGATGAATATTAAGCACTTCTCGTTTTGTTGCTTCCATTTGATAGTGTAATCTACATGCATATACTTACTGTTCATATCCTAAATCAAATTCAGTCACAAGACTGAACAGCAATAACTCAGAAGTACAGACTGCCATGGCTATTCCCGTAGGATGTCAATGAATCTAATAGAATGAGATAGTCAACTAAGTCGTAACGTACGCGTTGCTTTGTAACACGTATACAAGTACTCGACTCAAGTTAGACTGTTGGTCTAAAGAGGTGACTGCAAGCGTTCGGGATGAAACGTTGATTGCATGATGCGCAAACGATAAAACTAACTGCATTTGACGAGTTTAAAAAAATTGAAATATATTCTGCTGATTCTCGATTATGAGAAGGTCAGATATGAAAGCAGTTATGAGAGGAGTGGGTTTTACACGTATGTGTACAAAAACTCACAAATTGTGATGGCTGAGGAAGAAAAGGGGAAAAAGGAAAATATAGCTTATTTCGAAATAATTCCCGTATAATGCATGTAGCAATCGACATTTCGGTCAGTGATAATATAATATTGTAGTCAAATTTGAAATCACGTTGAAACTTTAAACTCTGATTTCTAATTTCCTAGCCGTTCGCTCAGTATCATATTTTGATAATCATCAGGATTAAAAAAAATTCGTATTTAGAACAAGTGAATGCTCCCTTTTTTCAAGATAACATCTAAAAATTATAGTTGAAAGAAAGACTATACAATTGGAACTGATTCTTAATTCGTGTTAAACTCGCGACGAATAATATAAAATATAATATCAAACATTTGAAATAGAATTGTAGTACATCGAAACTTCTAAGGTTTTGCATCCACTAGTTCTTATAAAACATTCACTAACATTATCACGTTAGCTTGACACTGACTACAAAGTTGGAAGCGTTGCCGTTACGAGTAACGAGTCGTAAAGGTTCATTAGTGTCTACGCTGCGGGGTGGTCCAAATCTGACGACGACAACGTGGTTGAAAATTCTAGTCAGTGTGACATGCGACGTACACAACTAGACAGGCCAAACAGTTTGTCACGCCCTAGTAAAGTGTACATTTAATTTAAACAATTTTTACAGGTTTCTTCATAACAAATTAGACGAGAAAGAATATAGTAACAATAGTTGCGTTTAGTGTCACTGTTAGGCACTACTGCACCTGATGTCTGTGAGACAACGCACCTGCTGTCTGTGAGACAACAAGCGTGAATAATCCTGTTGGAAAAAGCTTACAAAACAAACCTCTCTGTCTTTGACAAAGGACAGGTTATGGGTTTGCACAGAAATACGAAATCCAACTGAGAAGTATCTCAAATGATGGCCATACGACTTAGAATTGTGCAAAGATTAATAATTATTCAATCAAAAGACATTCATCTAGAAACCCTAGATTAGTTGCAAAGTTTTGTAGACCCTATGCCTAATAGAATAAAAGCTGTAATCACTGGAAAAATGGTCATCCAATACTCGATTAAGATAGGTGTTTGGCCACATTTCTCCAGGGTACAACAACATTTGACCGGGTTGTGTGTATAGAATTCTTATTTAATTAATGATGAAAAAATAGCGAAAATGGATACTAAGTTCTGTTTATGCCGCGTTTTTCTTGTTTTTGAGGGAGCCATTCTGGGAAAAAATCCAGAATTAAATAGCTGGGGATGCTATGGTGACCGAATAGACCAAATTCAATACTTGGGTGAAACAACACATCAATTTACGTTAGCGACGAGCTCGTGCAGCAATGCAGTAAATGCATGGAGTGAATTAAAATGAACGATCCAAATGAAAAATGATTGAGGTCGTTCCCAGAATATTAGTCGTTCCCAGAATTGCAATGTCCAAATATTAATTTTAAAAATTCAGAATACAAACATTTTCGAAAAGATAGTTGCGATGCATGAAATGGTAAATAATACACGATTGCTCCACCACAACATCTATTCAATGTGACCTCCTATTTATGTTACGGATTTCACCGTATAAATCTAAGCAGAAATCACTGTCGACAATTACCTCAAAAGTAAAATTGCCGAAGGAATGGGCTTTAATTTCACTAAAACCGCTGCTTGCAAGGTGTGTGATGCGTTTGTGCCTAAACTTAATGCTGTAATTCGTTGCATAAACGGTCGCATTGAATAAATAAAATTGTGTGAAAATTACTATTATATTTCAACCATCGGAATGGAGTTATTTGTTTACCGTTGTCATAACAATATAATAGTTGTTTAGCCCAATTTTGGGTCATCCTGAATGTATACATGTTGAAAGAATAGCTGTTGTGTACTAGATTAAAAGATACGTATATCACGTTTGACAAAGCTCAGACAGCATGAAGACTACGCTAGGGAAGAAAAATGGCATATGTAAAGAGAAGACTTGACTGCATAAGGTAATTAAAGTCTTCTCCAAAGAATGAGCAATTGAAGAAAATATAGCGGGAGATATTTGAGCGCGAGGACATTGTTTGAGTGCATTGAGCGTAAAACTAAAATTTTCCCGTTATTTCTACATATTTTTCCTTCATTTGAGGCTCTGCCGTTGAACAAGGTACTTGTAAGCTCGTGAAATGAAGCGATAGATCGAGGGGTGAGTCTTATTGCTGTACCTCCTAAATTCCTTCGTCTTCTTTTCTCTGACGAAATAACATCTATGTCAGATGGCTTCTTTATTTTCTCCTGATGTGTGGGTATACTAATGAATTATCTGTCCACCCCCAAGAGATGTCAAGAAAAGACGAGAAGGCTCGTTTCAGATATTTTTTTAAATCAATTATTTGAAGAGTTTTTAGTCCAAAGTTAGACAATTCGAGTTAAGTATAAGCTAAACAAATTGTCGTTGCCTTGACAAGGGATTTCAGGTTCTTGGAAGGGATTGGTCGAAGCGTTGTGGCCCTGGGGCTCAAGCGTTGTGACGTGTTAAAACTGAGCAAAAAATCTTCCCTCGTGCGACGTAATCCTGGGGTTGCAGAAATAGTGTCACGCGGGCGTACAAAGTTTTTGTCTGCACGGCTGAAACTGAACTTCTTAGTCTCAAGGTCGAGTTGCTAGAAAATCTAACCTTCACATTAATAAGCTAATGCATAGAACTTAGTTATCTGACACTGTAGCATTCAGAAGATCGATTAATCTCTGAATGCTACCGACAATTTTAAAGGCATGTTTTGTCTCATTATTTTCAGTATAGTACGAATATTTACATATGTATTTAAGGCTATTTCACGTAAGCAATACTTTGTAGAAGTTGCTATTGAAAATATTTTTATTATCGAAATATGTGTAGGAAACATTTTTAAAACAAAATATTCCTTGCTACGATTGGGTACTAAACTGTGTTTGCACTAAGTAATTATGCAATATTAGCGTCGTCTGAAAAGAGTCTACGCAGTAGGAAATTTCAAACCCTAAGGAAACAACACAATTGAATTTTGAAGTAGGCGTTATGTGAGACCTGTGAAATGCAAAACAAAATTTTCTCTTATAATTTCTTTCCCTCCCCCGGAAAAAGAAGACAAAAGATGAGCCAAGTGTATCAGGAACCACCAATATCCACGTCGCATTTTCAGGGTCGCGCTGACTTCGTTGAGACTTACATTAGATCTTAGGATGTCCTCGAGCTGAAAGCACTATGTCTAGATATGATCGGATGATTATTCTTCTGTGCCCTCTGACGTTACCCACTGGCTCAGTTCTCTTGAAACTCCTTTGTAATACCTTATAACCTTATTACTCAGTCCACTTGGGCAGGATTTTTCCCATGAAATTATCCATGGTCACATTTTTAAAATAAATTCGACTAGAATGTTAATTTTTCTTGACAAATGTAGTAGGCGTACTTGCGCTTCGTATCCTAAGTTTTGAGAAGTACTCTGAAGGGATTTTAATATTTATGTTCATTATTTTTTTTTTGCAAAATAGCTTAAACACTGTTATTGATTTCGTCTCAATTTCATTGTGAGGTGTTGGTCCTCAAAATTGAAGAAATGTATTCGGGCCACGAACATTACAAATTAAAATACGCGTAATCGATGATTAAGTGGCCATTCATTGATAATTCGATGAAACAAACATGCAGGCTATAACATATTAGATAAATCCTTAATAAGGATGGAAGTCGAAGCGAACTTCGGTTGTTTCCCACCATGGTGCCATCTTACGTCGATAGGCCTGGCACGAACATGCAAATGGCTCTTTCTCTTTAAGAGAAAGACGCGAGATAATTTCTTGACTCGCTAGTATTGTCCCAATCATAGTTCTGGAGAGTTGTCGTTGATGTAAAATAGGGCTTCAGTATCGGTAGAGAAATTCTTGAACTTGTTCCAGCAACAAGATAGTGAAGTAGATACCTCGCTCGCATCCTCGTAACTGCGGATCTGAGATACAAAAGGACGTCGAAACCGGATACGTTTTTTTATTTACCCCTTGGATGTTTACGAAGTGTGAAATTCATGCTATTGCTTCGTGGAACTTTTATTGTTATTTATTCTTTGAGCTCACATCATCAGTTTGAAAAAATAAAGAGGAGAAGAAGAAACTGATTTCACTAGTCATGCATTATTTTGTACGAGCATTTAAGTTCTCGACTAAGTTGTTAACAGTTTTTAGTATCAGGCTGCTATAGACGTAGGAGAAAAGTTCATACCTTGAGAGATAAAAACGTCTCGGTATCCCGGCTCCGCAAATCTAGCTGTTGATTTAAATGACGCATTACAACAAATTTGACTAGTGCATTAAACCTACAGCCCTCTGACTGACGCATCAAACTTACTCGCTTCTGAATCACGCATTAAACTTACTCGCTTCCGAATGCTGCCTTAAACTTACTCGTTTCCGAATGCCACATTAAACTTGCTTCCAAATGCCGCATTAAACTTACTCGTTTCCGAATGCCGCATTAAACTTACTCGCTTCCGAATGCCGCATTAAACTTACTCGCTTNATTAAACTTACTCGCTTCTGAATGCCGCATTAAACTTACTCGCTTCTGAATGCCTCATTAAACTCACTCGGTGCTGAATGACGAATTGAACTTACGCTCCTTTGACTGACGCATTAAATTTACTCGCTTCTGAATGACACGTTAAACTCACTTGCTTCTGAGGGTCACATTTAACTTACTTCCTTCTGAAAGCAACAGTAAGCCCACTCGCTTGTGGCTAACGCATTAGACTTACGTGCTTATGACTGACGCATACACTTACATACATTCCTCGGACACGCAACAGACTTACGCGCTTCTGACTGACAAATTAGGCCTACTCTATTTTAATTTATGCATTAGACCTACGTGTTTTTCACTGACGTCTTAGGCCTACATACTTGTGATTTGTGCCCACTTGTGACTTGCACGTTAGACCTTCATGGGTTTTTTACGAAAAGCTTTGGCTTAGCTAAAGAGAGTTGAGCACCAAACGTGTTTGACACTCAGCAAAACGCATTTTTCTAACCTCAGGATAATCCTCGTAAGTTCAAGAGCAGTGGCTTGTTTTCAACCCAAGTAAAGTAACTCATTGTTAACCTTAAAGCTGTACAATCTGTAAAATTTAAGTTTCCAATATATTGATGGATTCATATTTATGCCTCTTATTTTGTTATGTTTAACTTCCTACACAATTTTGTAGTTGAATTTAACCTTTTGACAATTGATTGTACGATTTTTATCACTCTATCTTCACAGTTGTATGATTTCTTTCGCATTAACTTAACTGCTTGTTGCTAAATTGTTAAGCTGCTGTATCTCCCATGCGCTCTGTCGAGCACAGCGCAACTCGGCCGGGCCGCGAGTTGCCGCGCTCGTTTGAAATTGCCGCACAAGAGGCCGGCGTTGGGAACGCAAGCGAGCTGTAGTCTATTGGTGGTTCATGCTCGCATGAATGTGTGATGTTCATAAAGAAGTGGTGAGTTGTTTGCTTTTGTGGGCAAACTGAAAGAAAAATCATCCGAAAAAAACATTCACTACTACGGAGTTTTATCAGCTAGCAGGTCATACTTATATTTTCATTCCAAAAATTGCTCTATACTTCAGACATCTCAGTACAGTAATGTCTCACATACGTAAACCTTATTTCACCTGCTTCAAGGACATCACGCAATGCCGTTTTTCGTTTCCAAGTCAGAAATACATTTCTGTACAACTAAAAGATTATTAAAAATAACCTTGATGTAAAAAACAACGAAAATTGGTACGTTTGAGCTTCCCGTTGACATTTAAAAGATAACTAGCGTTGGATTTGGCAGCGTAATATTTACATTAAAACTAACTAAAAAAGAAATGGTTTCTGAATTATGTCTAAAGTTATGCTTGTTCCAGAAACTTATGTTATTCTTCTCCTTTCATTCCCTTTTGAAATGTGAATTTAATATATTTTGATTTCACACAGTGCTGCATTGCTCTTCCACTTAAAATGAGTTGCTTGAGTTTTATACGTTTACATCAAGATGAAAGGTATTCATTATCTTGGAAATGGCTATGTTTTGTCTAATTTCACCCTCGTCATGTGTTAATATTTTTGTAGCATGTTTCATTGCTTAAGGTTGTAGTTTGTAGTTCATCAATTTCTAATGAAGTGAATACTCTCGAGATGCCTTCTCATTTAGGTCGTGGGCGTCTCAAATAAAAGTCTTTCTATAATTCGTTGTTAATTTATAAATTTGATTTCACTATCAAATCTATTGAAATGAATTAGATATACGGTTGCCTGTCGAAATGTTCTTAGACAACTGCTAAAATTTTCAAGTGTGCAACGGTTTACAAATTTATGCATGGTCAATATTGTCAATAGTATTCGCAAATTAAATATATGGTATTTTCCTTGCATTTCCTTATGGTTTTGAAGAAACTAAAAATTTCTCTGACCGAAAAACGTCGAGAAATAAGGCACAAACGTGTTTGTTTCATCATGATGACCCTCCGGCGTATACCGTTGATACTGTCAGAGCTTTGCTACGATCATTTCTATGGGAAATTCTTGTACATCCTTCTGTATAGCCTCGATTTATTATTCTCTTATTTTATCCTGCTTCCAAAGCTAGAAAAAACTGAAAACTCTCGATTAAATTCGATAGCTGATTTAAAAAAAAAACAGGTTATAACATGGTGTCAGAAACAGCCCCAACAATTTTACTAAGACGGTTATACCTATGAAAATATAGATTACAAAGCTTTTACATAATAACGGACCTTGTTTACAAAAGTAATAATATTGTCTTGAAGAATAAACTTTTAGATCTTGTTTCTGAGATAATTTTGATTATCCCTCGTATGAATCATCTAAATATGCGCTACGCTTTAGAGTTTTGAAAATCAATACTGCTTGTTTGATTTTTTGCAGTAAACACTGCATCACTACATTATTCATTTCATCCAATGGTGCACCAGTAAAGAATTTGAAGCATATACAGATTTAGGAACCTTAAAATTATTTGATTCCTTTCTAACTGCAACAGATTGCACATTTGTCGTAAACTTGACAATTTTTAAATTCTTCACTTTGGATTGGGGTGCAGTTCAACCGTCGTAAAAATGGCCTCCTTGCTATTTATTGATTGAGATACAACTTTCTTTTTCTTTTGCTCGTTTGGGCTTGCCTATTGGCTTACTAATTCTTTTTTTTTTGGCTGCAGATCGGCTCGCTTGAAAACTATTTTCTATTCGAACATCCACACGTGCACAAGCGCTCCCTGGAGACGTCCGACCACCACAGCTCCAGCCTGAGTGAGCACCCGCACGTGAGTAGGCCTCCACTCTGTGCCTCTGTGTCTTGAAGGACTATTATTTAGACTGCTTTTTTTTAGTTTAGTAAATCACATATGTACCGTTACTAAAGTTTCCGTCGATAATGCATTCTAAATTTTAACAGCTAATGTTAAATCGTCATGAACATTTATGGAGACTAAATAAATTCCGTTAAGAAAAGGGTCAATAGTTTAGGAATGTGTTTTGGGACCATGACCAGCCAATGGTGTAGTCCTGAGAAGAAGAGAAGAAACTCGAAATGCCACCTGTCGAGGTCAGGGCCGAGGTGTTGCCATTGAGCCAACTGAGGCCAATTAATGGAAGTTGCTTCTGCCTATCAGAATTTATTTCCACTCAAAGGTTACTGCCGTTCATGAAGGAGAAAATCGAACTTCATTTTGAAATTTCAAACTTGAAAAATGATTCATCCAACAACAAAACGAAAAATGATATGAGCAGTATAGGCTTCAGTTTCCTTTTTCATTTAGTAAATGGTCACAAAATTTTTCTCTTTTACGATGTGCTGTAACAGCATAATCGCTAAGGTGAGAAATTAAATATTGGCTGATAAATTATAACTTTTTGAATAAGAAATTAGAGTTTCTCACTTGATATTTAAAAACAGAAGCTAAAATTTTCTGCCAATTACTTATTCAATGTTGCTGCATTTTATACTCCAACTTTCAAAAAAGTACGTCAATGCGTCTCAATTTTTGCGCACCGTAGCTCATACGCAAAATTGGTCAATAATACCGACATCATCGGAGGCCGTCAGCGCCGGCCCGAAGTGAGAGGGCGCAGTGAGCATTAAGCGAAGTGTCTTCGCTCAGTCACGCAGTCGGCGCGCGTAGCACTGATACGACCAAGTCTGGGCTGACATCAGGAAAGATGTCATCCTCGAAAGTTCTCGGATGCAGCTGGGAGTGAGGCTGACAAGATCAGCTCGCTTGCGAAAAAGTTTCATAGATCGGGTCGTTATATGTTTCATTTTAAGTGGAAGATGAGTAGGAGACAAGAATATATGCTGTCATTGCGGTTCGTTCTAGAATTGTAGAAATAAAACAGGAACTAATTAATACAGCTGGAAAAACATCAAGCTTTATGAATTCATTATATCATGACTATACGTTCGATTTAATTTTGTACACCACGTAGATGCATATCGACAATTTATTTCACTCAATCAAACTACTCTAAAATTGTAGAATTTTCCTCTATAAGAATTGGAGCATAAAGTGAATTCAAATTTTACCGTTGTTAAGTACATTACCAACAGTAAGAGAGTGGCCCTTCTCTAACTTAAAGTCAACCACATCCTGCAAACGTAGCAGTCCAACTCTAATTTCACATGGTTCACATGGTATTATAGTCTTTTATGTGAGCGTGAAATACGGATAAAATTCTAAAGTGAGGCGAATATCATGGATTTTAACTATTATATGTGGTAAATAATAGTTTTTTCTGCGGTTACAAATGATTTGCCAAAACATGTGTTATTCTGAGTAAATTTTTCAATAACAGAAGTAATCACAACTGGAAATTCAATTTAAAATAACCCTGATCATCACTTTTAAAAATCTTTGACATCATGAATTCGAGGAACTCGTCCCTATGAAAGTGTGGTGTGTGCCGACTGCACGGACCGACGGCCTCGAGAATACGTGGCAGATTAGGCCGTGTGAGTCCAGATCTTGTTGACCACCTCGCTACGAGTACTTCGTATGTCTGCCTGTCTATGATGGCCCGCTTTGGAAATTTGAATTAACACGTTGACTCCGATTCTCCACACAGGTAAAATTACGCGCCGACAAAATCTTTACTGTGAATTTAAAAATGAAGGATTTTGATTTCCCAAATTTGGTTACTCTATTAATTTTCTTTCTATCAGAACTAGCTTATTCGATTGTTGAACACAAATTTGAAGAAAACTCGAAAATTTGTATTTATACATGATAGTGCTTTGGTTACATTAGGTAAGGTTAGATGATCGCGTGTACCATATATGACCCACTTCGGAGTCAACGCGTTAAAAGAGCTTCGAGGTCACAAGATCCGGTTTTACAAGATCGTGTTATTCTCTCCTTTGTACTTCAGTTCTTTTAGCTCTTTCATGTTACCCTCTGAAATAGAATAAGGACGCCCACGTACGCTGCACGCTGTTTACTGGACTACCTTGAGATGGTTAGCGATGTTTAGCGAGTTCTAGGATCCTCAGAAATGACCTACGTAAGAATGACGAGCATAAGCGCGCGTATTCAATACTTTAACCTTGGATTATTAATAAAAAGCACTTCAGAGGTACAAGTTTTTCAATTTTAGCCCTTTACGTGTGAGTCCATACAGAACTGTCAATGACCTTGTTATTCTGTAAATGTAATAATGAAGCAAAAAGAAGTCTGGTAAGAATAATCGTTTACTGTTGGAAATTCTTTGCGAAGTTTTCTTATTTTCTGAAAATACTGTTTTGCTTCGTTAGTAATGATGAAAATGAACATTTAAAAAAATCTGAGTCCTTTTAAAATTGTAAGTTTTCAAACGATTGCTCATTTTTAGGATAAAGAATTTGACACAAATGAATTTTAATGCCTAATTATCAAGCTATTTATATGCTTACAATAATAAAAATGAAGGCTGAATTCAGAATGGAACCGACAAATGACCTTTGAAGACACGTAAAAGAGGTTACCCAAGTGAACAAGCAATAAAAAACACCTAAAATGTGTTCGAGCAAATGTGAAAAATGTCTCAGGTAATGTGAAAATTTATGAGTTAAGAAATGCTGAGAAGTTCACACAACTGTCGTAGCACTAGAGAAAGATATTCAGTGAAATTGAACAATAATTATGTAGTATTTCATGCAAACTAGTTGCTTTAGGCTGATAAGGTAGCACACAACATAATTATCATTTATGGAGGATGGAGATTCAAACTATTCGTAAGGGACAGGAAGTTCCTTTATGGAAATAGTACTTGACATCGGTACAATGAGTACATACTGTTTATTTCATCAGAAGAAGTAACAGTCAGTTCATATGTAAAATATGCATATTAAACAATCGGGGCCATTGAATGAAATTTCATGGATAAATGCATGCTCTGCGAATATTTCTTATTAAAATAGTCACGCACAGACACTATACGCCCCAACAGTCGTGAGCGTAACATAATTTCTAACTGCAGTTGATATCCGAAAATCTTACTTTTAAATCAATACAGTTGAAGCTTACCTCATTTCGATGAGAGAAACTTCTAACTGTTAAGTTCTATACTGCTGATAACTCCGAGTCAAATATTTTCGCTTATAACTTCCAAGAAATTTCGATATTACATTTCTAAAATACAGCTAGAATCTGAGTACGAACTTTCTTTTATTGAAAACTAATCAGTCGAAAATTTCTTTCACATCGTATTTGTGAAAGTTATCAGTCCATAGTGTAGGATTAGTGGTGCGGTCGGTCCTTGCACCTCATACAACCCTATATTGGTGAGTTATCTGAATTTGAAGTGCCTTCTGGCGTTGCTATGACATGCTAAGTTACGTCGCATCGAAGTTTTCTAAAGTTTATGAGCTTAAAACTCTGATACCTTGACATTTAGTTGGAAGAAAGATTGGTGTCTTGTTTTTTAAGCTATCTTAATAATTTGTAATATATATGATGAAGTGCTTTCTGAAGCAACTTTTACTATCTCTGTGAAGTTTGTTAGATTTTGGTATATAACTTGTTTAAAACTGTTGCATCACTGTTTTAGTGTTTTAGAATATAATGAATTTTACTGTATTCAATAATTTTTTAGGTAAATTGGACCTCTGATAGTAGCTTTAATTTTGTCAGGCATAAAGCTTAACAGTTATTTCAGCCAATCTAAGCAAATGCTGGCCCGTTCTTCGAGCTGCTGCTCACCAGTATAGTCTTACAAAAACCTAACCTAGTAAGTCGTCATTGCAAGAGAGATGTACAAAGATCTATGTCGGGCCTAATGTGAGTCGCATTTAGTTCTAACTAGTCCCTCGTTGTGGGCAAGAGCCGATTTTAATTTTTCATCCACATCGCGCCGTTCGACTGCGCCTCACTTCAACCTTAGCGAGTTGTAACTGTTTCTTTCGATTTACTAGACTTACCAGTGTTTTTTTGTGACTGCTTAACACGTCAAGCTGAGTTCTTCACATTTTAAGATCATGGCACAGAGATTTTTTCAGAAAATTAGGAAAACAGTATGGCTAGCTCATGAAATAGTTTTCACCGGTCAGAATTCGTTAATCAGTGCAGACTTTACCATTCGTAAACTTTAAATTTTTTTATTGGCCGTTATTGTGGCTGGTGTTTTCCTTTCTCTTCCTAGAGAGGAATTGTTGTCAGTACAGCGCGTAAGCGTTTTCTTATTATTTCTGACAGTTCTCAGGCATTCTGACTGGCTTGTTGTGAACTCAGCGTCTGACCTTCATGAACGATTGAAAAACTCTTATTGACACATTTCTGCTCAACAATCAATCCACTCAGGCTTGTTTCCATGCGTGAGACTTCCTTGAAACTGGTTACCAGTTAGCAAAAAAGTTGCTTTGCTATGGTAGGATTTTATAACAGGAAAACGAAGATATATATTTTTAACATGCACAGTTTGCCAGGGTGCTGTGAATCTTTAGGCCGAACTATTTGTAACAATAATATTCGCATAATTTTATTTGTTAAGGATCTGCTGATGTATTTGTTTGCGCGTACTTTTCGCTCATTTTCATTAGAAACTAGCAATGGGGAAATAAGTGTTTTAGCCCCTTAATGCAAAGTCATACTGTCGAGCCATCAAATTTAGATCAATTTTTACAACACACATGTATTAATTGACAATAATGCTTCCATATTGCGTGTATCAGGGGAACTGGAAGTGTATTTCATGAACAAAGAAACTAACAGCAAGGAAAGAGAAAAGTGCTCGTTAAATCAAACATTTTACGATGAGTGTTTGAATTTTGTTATTTTTTGTTATTAATAACCCTTCCTTGTAGTTCTTTTAGTTAACTGCAACATGCGTTTGAGGTTTCTGTCTTTTCTATTTTGCAACTGCTCTTCAGATATTTTACATTCTTTGGCTCTTTGAAAAATCCTTTGTTAATGTTTACCTACAAATTTTAATGTTTTTCGAAAGTTTATTATGGCATTCAACTTTGTCGATTGAAAACTGTATCTCTACATGTTTGCTGTGAACAAAACAGAATATTGTAATTTACCTAAATTAGCGTTTAATTCGAAAAACATTGTTAAACAAAATGTGCATCACTTGAGTAGAATTCGCTAGTAACTTTCGCCGCAAACGTCAATGTAGAAAATCCATCGCTCTCCTAGCCGAAGCCTAACGAACAGACTTAAGTACGTTGATAAAGTATTACACATTTAACCTAAAAAACAAATAAATATTATTTTCACTCAATGATTGATGAATAAATCGATCAACAGAGAGAATACAATAGAGGACTAAGGCAAAATTTGTGTGATTGCAATTTTTTCTCATCTTTAGAGTCTCGAAAAGAAGAAGGGAAAAACTCCAAAGTGTGGCGTTCAAGTGAAGTGCTTAGATTCAAGCCACCGGAGTTATACTTTGAATCTAAAGTTAGGTTTAACATCTGATGCGCTTAACTAATGAAATTTAAGTTTTCCTCAACGTATTCCTACAATTTACTATAAAAATATTGTCCGCTGTTAGTTCTACGAAGCGTTTATATTAATAATCACTCGTGCCTTGTATCTTTTTGCTTGCCGAATTTTAGGTCAGTTGCTTGAAATAAATACATACAGTACCCTAAAATTTTAAATACTTCCACTGACAGCAATGCTATTGGCCAGAGGTGGGCAGTAGCACGCTACATGTAGCGGTAGCGGTAGCGGCGC
>VOMN01086757.1:0-13255 GCA_014899125.1 Orchestia grillus
TCGGAGTATTGTTGGAACGCCACGTAGCCAACTGCCCGGCTGAAAAGCGCTACTAAATGCACTACTTATTATTTTAGGAAATCATCGAAATAAAGAAGTAGGTTTCCAAAAACATACAGTAGGTTTCCTAAACTTGCATACCATAAGAAACAGAAGGAAAAATCAAACATAACTAAGACATGAAAAATAATGTCGAAAATAGGGGAAAGAAGTAGCAAGATAAATGATCAGAATTTAAGAACTAGTAATGATCGAACATATTTCGACAAAAAAACTTGGAACTAAAAAAAGACTGTGCACTCTATTTTAACTGGACTTTGAACAAATGAAAGGGAGAATGAATAGTGGTGAACTCCAATTCGAATGACATAGTGTCAGAAATTTTTTTTAACTGGATAAAATCTTGAATGATAGGTATGCGTTGGAAGAACTTCAAGAGCAAATAAAATTGGGGGTGGATCTTGCAACAGAAAATTGTACTTGTCCAGGGAAACATGAAAGTCCAATAGGAAAAACTTTCAGGTTCACTTCATAAATATATTGAATATAATCAATAATGTCAGTTTTAAACTGGTACACCCTGTTTTGTAAAGTTTTGAAGCAGAAAAAGTGCTGATGAATAAAATTCATTACCAATATTGGGTAGATATAGGCACTGAATTATCGCAAGTTTATCAATCAGCAATTTATCAGTGTCATAAATTATATCAGTTACTAATTAATTATTCAATAGCAATAGATCAATCAATTCAATCGGATTAACAAATTTAAAAAGTTTTTAGTATTGAAAGTAAAAACCATTGTAGACTAATTTTAGGTTGCTTAATTCAAATCTGGTCTTAGATTTGCTACATCACATCACATTTTTGGGCTGTCACCATACCCCAATTTTATTTAGTTTTCTCCAAAATAAATTTTTATTCTTCCTCATCTAAGGAGATTATGCTAAGTACCCCTGTTTTGTCTTTTATAGAATGGTAGAGCTACTGCAGACCACTGGGCTAAAAAGGAATGGCCACAAGGAGTTTTATACACCTTGTGAGAAAAACATTGCCAATGATCCTCTTCAGAGAAAAAATAATATTCCCTCCACTACATGTAAAATTTGGTTTGAAGGCACAATTTCTGAGAGCCCTTAATCACAATAGACAGCTTCTATCATGTATGTTCAACCTTCCAATTGTGGGTTAGGAATAAATGAGCTGGAGTATTTGATGCACCTTAGATAAGAATATTGCTCAGAGATGCCTACTTTGTCATTACAAATAATGCAGAAGAGGCTGGAGCTTAAAATGCTCTATCTGATGTATTGAAGAATTTCCTTGGGATCAGGACAGCTGACAACCATGAAGAAATTTTAGAGGAACTGCTTTTGAGTTATCTATCACTAGGATATAGAATAAGGATCAAGTTACATTTCTTAAAATTAATGATTTTCCAGAGAACCTGTGTGATGTCATCAAAGAGCAGGACGAATGCTTTTATCAAGACTTGAAAGTTATGGAAGAATGCTACCAACGCAGATGACACTGCAATATTATATCTGACTACTGATTGTGCTTGAGGAGGGATGTTCCTGATGTTGTGCTAGGCAAATGTTAAAAATGGAAGTTCATGTAGCTTCAACCTAATCATAAACAATTAACATTTTGCATATCTCTGCATATATTTTTTTCAGTATAAGCACAAAATTGCTAATCCTCATATCTGTTAATAGACATATATATATATATATATGTCTATATATATATCTATAGACTGCTTTGGTAACTGGCATTATCAAAGCCCACGGCCATGACTGTAGCTGCTACAGGAACATAGTAGTGGCTACTCAGACCTTGATGGCTATCAAGCCTGGGAAATTAAACCTCTGTCATCCTGACCTCCTCACTAGTTGAGAAAAATGAAAGAATTGGCTCTATCATTGTGAATGCAGCCCCACTTCCAGACGTAGGGACTGGGTTGGACTGAGATTTCTCATTGCACTGCTAGCTTAGGTCAAACTTCAACTCTGGCACAAAGACCTAAAAAAGACAAAGCAGTGTTTTGGTTTTCCTGTTCAAGTGGCTCTCAGAGAAGCACATAGCAGCAGCATTGTAGCTCTTTGATCTGAGGTTAGTAACGCAATTCTGAAAGCTCCTCGTAATCTTTTCCTGGTGCTTCAAGTTTTTTCTCTCGTGTGTGAAGTACTAAGGTGCAGAAACCATGTGCAAAGAGCACAAAAAATGATATGTCAGTACTCATCTAACTTATTGAACAACTGATAAAAATTTCATTAACATATGAAGTTATACAAATAAATCTGAATAACTGTGATGTTCTAATACACAGAGTCTTAATACTGGCGAATTTAATAAAAAAATTTATCAAACTTTTTATTAGTCAGCACCACAAAGTGGGCAGATAGTAAAAATATTAGTTTTAACTATTCGAAAATTGCAGAAGTAACTTTTTTAACTTATCAAGCAATTAATATAAATTGATCAAGATTATGTTTGAGAAGGTTTTCAACAAGCAGGGTTTATTAAATCTTCAGTAAAGGATTAAAATATATCTTTCACCCTGAGGCACCAGTGCTTCAGCTTTAAGAGAGTTTAATGTTGAGGCAGCAGTAACTTAGCAGCTGTGGCACCAACAGAAGTGTTGGCGATAAGAACACTTGTTTAAATGGGGCTTTTGTTCTGGGGTACTTCCGCACCAGGTCCTAATGGTTCGATGTTGCTGCAACAACTATTGCAGTATCTGCAATGGCAGCACCCTGCAACTCCTCGTTGAAAGCACCACTGTGTGCAAGCTACGTTTCACTTGCACACTGGGAGTCCAAATACTGTTTCCCTAAAAGCTAAGACTTCAGAATAAAAAATCAATTAACCTTGAAATTTTTTGTGTATTTTACTTGTAATTGTAGAGTTATACAATCATGAAATAAAACTGAAACATAGGAACAAACTTTACCTAATATTATGAGCAGCTGTAATCTTAGCAGACTATAGATAGGAACGCTGAGCTACCTGGGAATACTGCAAGTATAAATAATCATTATGAAATTTTTGAAGGACCAAGAATATTAATTCTATGTCCAAGGCTCTCAAGTCAATTTGAGGGTAAATATAAGACACACCTGAATTTGATGGTGCCTTTTGTGTGCTTGACTTTTCGATGAAGTTAAGTTTTAAAAAAATCTTGGAGAAACAGGAGCTAGTGGATTTCAATTGTAGAGGTAACCTGTCAAAAATAAGTAGTAAGTTTAAATGATGAGGCTTTGTGATTGGCCTCAAGTCTGCTTGCACAAAAATAGAAGTGTCCTTCATCAAATATTAAGTAAAGGTTATTGTAAGCAAAAGGGTTAATTGGTTTGAAGTCCAAATATGAAAAATGGTTGTTAAATAAAAACTGGAAGAGCATTCACACCGAAAAAAACAAGCAGAAGAGAAGGGAGGAATGACAGGATAGAGTAGGCAGAGCTGCTATGAGTTGTGGCCTCTAAAAATAAGGGGTTTGGATTCATAGCCAAATTGCTGAGACTGGGACAACTTCAAGTGGAGCGGATGCAAATGGGTGCATTGAAAAACATAAAGGGCTTCAGTCAGTGTATCTACAAATATCTGTGATGAAAGTTACGCACTCCTCCGAAATATCACACAGCCAATAACCGGTACTTTTGTGAAGATAAATGTACTATGCAGCTAGGCCAATGTGCCACCGTATGACTCCTAAGAACATCAATGACACTGATCACCGCCTGCCACACCACGATCTCACTTACCAGGCATTTAAAACTGAACCACTGTTGTTCAGTGCTAAAATGCTACATGAGGTGTATGGAGAAATATTGTGAGTAATAAATCTTTACACAATATAATTGTAGTGATACCATCTATTGGCTGCTAGTCAGTTTAACTAGAAAACAAAGTGTCCAAGGTTCACCGATACCATTGAGTTAGAAAATTTACCTTGTATACAGTATGTAAAACAATGTGCAAGAACAGTCTTGAACCAATATGAAGGTGTGCAAGGTATTAACCTTACACAAAAAAGGGCGAGTAAGTAATGTTTGAGGAATTGGAGGTCTTGTAAGGATATCAAAAAGTAGTTCAGTATTAATGCAACTATGTGTCATTTACAAAATTAGCAGAAAGTTAGGGAAAATAATTAAATTTTTTCAATTTCTAACAGTGCACTGTTCAATATTGAGGGTATGAGTAGGTAACATAGAATTGAAAGTCAGTCACCATGAAAGCAACATGGATTCCACCAAATTATTCGAAACCAGAAGAAAATTCTTGTTGAAACTTGGTTGGGGCAAATTATTAATGCTCTGAAAAGAGTCTATGGTTATAATGCTCCAACAAAGTCAACAACCTACAATGGAGAATTTGCTTCAGAAGTGGAAAAACCAAAGTCAGTTTCTAATGAAAACCTTAATGCTCTTCAGGACTTGATTGAAAAAAACAAACTAATAACTACTGAATCGGTGTCAGATAAACTATGCATCCCTGTAGATTCTGTTCGCACAATTCTTGTGGAGAGTTTAAGGATCAGCAAGCTTGATGCTAGATGGGTCCCTAGGCTATTGCATCCATATCAGCAGCAAACAAGTGGGGTGAAGGTGAAGACTCAGCAGCTTTTCTGCAAAGAATTGAGACAGGTGATGAAACATATCTCTACCAACATGAATCCAAGGATGAAACTCGATCAAAACAGTGGCCGCCTTAGGATGGAAGTTGACTAGTCAAAGAAAAATCTTAAAATTCAAGAGGAAAAGTCATGGCCACTCTTCTGAATTGCAAAAGGGATTTTGCTAGTTGACTTTTTTTAATACTAGAAGGCAATTACTTCTACCGATGATGAAGGCATTTTGCAAAAACTGAGAATACTAGGGGAAAATACCCTGGAAAGCTGCATCAATGCATCTTCTACCATGACCATGCACCTGCTCATAGTGCTCAGCAAATGAGAGCTGTGCTATGTAAAATTCGATTATAAATTGTCAGACATCCACCATTGAACTCTGATTGGGTGCCATCCGATTTCTTTTCAAAGTTGGAAAAGTCTTTGAAAAGGACTAATTTTCTATTAATTGAAGATGTTGAAAGAGTTGCTCTGATAAGGTTTATATCACAAGACTCTCAGTTCTACACAGATAGACTTGAAGGCTGGTATCAATATTTGTAGAAGTGTATTGACCTGTAATGGAGTGTATGTTGAAAAATAAAATTATAACCTTTAGGTACCATCTTTCAGTGATTACTTTTTCTTATTATCAACTTAAATATCTGGAGCAAAAACTTGAGCTACTCAAGACATGTCAACCTGTTTTATGGACATTTCATGATGATCATAATTGATAGAACACATGTTTGATAATATAGTGGTGATAGGTGTTTCCCTGATTATACAATATCTCAACATAGCTTACGATAGGCAAGCTTTTTTGCACTACCCTTGTGCCCTGAATTTTTTGAAACCCATAGTACAAAACCACGTAAAATTTTATCAGTGCTTAAAAAATGGTCTTGAAGTTGTCAGTCTAGGACTCTATGCAGTAATAACTGACCAAATATGATATGTAGCTAGTTATTTAAAGTAACACACTATACCATATTTCTCTCTATTCATGTAAGAGTATATTTTAAATTGTAATTCAATATGACATACTTTTGTTGACCTTATAATGAATGTTTCCGATGTTATAATTTGCACATTAGCCAGTCATTCTAATAGTAAAGAATAATGTGTATTTTATGTGTGTACAAACTTATTAACTGTCAATCATGATCTGAGAGACAAACTTAGTGATACTGAAATGTAAATTAATTATGAAAGCTAATATAAAGGCCAAAGAAAACATATTTCTATTAACTTCACCAAAAACTAGAGCTTTTGAGTATTTTCTTTGCTCATTTTCAGTAGTCGGGTATGAGTTAAAAAAATTGAGCATTGCAAGGACAGGATTAAGCATTAAAAGGGAATCAGAACCTGATCTTTCACCTTGATAAAGCTACCCATAGTCAGACTATTGTGAAATATTTCTTATATCTAGTTGTAGATAGTATGTGTTAATTATGGTATTAATTTTATGCTTGATATCTTTGTTGACAGATTGTTCATACTGTGATACACAGTGTATGGGATTCTTTGAAACTGCTGTCCAGATTGGCTTGTTGTTTGTGCAACAGTTTAAAAAACTCATACAGGGCATTTCTATCTGTACAATCCGAGGTCAACAGAGATATTGAGCATAAAATTTATACTGTTAGTAATGCATATTATCCACAACTAAGTGTAAGGATTACATTTTTAGTTAGTCTGACTATGGCTAGCTTTTTCAATGCAAAAGATCAGGTTCTGATTCCCCTGCTAAGCACTCCCATAGATGGGTATGCATGTGAACAAAGTAATGCCACCTATTGCAGAGGCAGTGTCATCTGCATGCATGTATTGCTGAGCACAAAGGAATATTGTTGTGTACCGGTAACCCCTTGCTTCTCCATCTAATTGTAGTATTTTAGATCATGCAATAGAATCACACCGTCCCATACTTTGGAAGAATTCAAAGTTATAGCATCATCATCCATTACTGATTTGAAACTGGTAGAGAGTATTCTAATATACAACCTTTGCCCATCTCTTTATGAGAATAATTCTATCTCACTCAAAATTCTACGCTAACTAGTTGAATGAATACGTAAGATGTTTTTTTACTACTACATGTCTATTGTAAGAATTTAGAAATATAGTAATTATGTTCTTTTAACATTTACTTTTTCAATCTTATTCCAGACTACTAAAGATCAGCAAAGAAAATACTTGAAAGCACTGGTCTTAGTTGAAATTTTAGAAACATTGTTTTCTCTGGCCTTCATTTTAATGTGTAAAATAAACTTACTGTGTTTAGTATTTCATTTAATTCTTTAAATATGGGAGTACTTTGAACTTGAGGTGTTTATTGTGCCTTAACTTCAAATTGACTGGACATATACTTGTATTAGCCAATAAAGAGTTCAATTGAGTTGCATCAATTACTGTTTGTGAGCTGTAGTTCTAAAATAAACTTATATTTCCATTTCTGCCTGCTTGTGTAAAAAAACTCATCTAATAGATAACTTATTTGAGGGCAGTCATTGTTTCATAGTCCATTTCATAAAGAATGACTGCATCCTGAAGTCTGTTAGAAATTTAATTTCCACGTTTAGCAGTTTTGCTGCGTATACAACATTTGTACTAAGTAGAGTATTGGACAAACTGTATCTTCTAAAAACGAATTTCACTGATGCCTAGTCTGTCACACGTGGCAGTGTTTCATGTACCATGATTTTGGAAAAATTGCAGACCTAGTATGTTAGGGGGTGAATATGCACTTAAAATTATTGTTGAGTCCAGTTTCTATTCCTGCTCACTCAAGTTGAAATGTATGTCGGTTAGAATGTGCAAAATTTTCTGTGATTAAATGTGCCATGTATACTGTCAACCAGAGGGTACAAGAAGTACAAAGGTAGTATTTGTCATAGTATTAGGCCTGCCATCTTTTGATTGTTACCATTTTCTATTTTGAGTACTGTGTTGCAGGTATGATGCTGATGATGTAGCTTTCACTCCTCCAGAAGATGGTAGTCACTTCTTCTCCCTACACCTGGCATTGCCAGATGAGGGGTCCAAGGCACCTCTTCATAAATCAACTTATGATAAAATTAATGAAGAACTAGGATATGCTGAGGTAAGTTTTATTATTATCTACTGTGCAATATTTTTTTGGTTTACCTTAACATCTCAATACACATATAATTTATTAATCTACAACTTGAGCCCAGAGTCTTGATGTTAATGGTAAAAGCTTGACGTTAATGAGAATTTACTCAAGAGAATCATATGTATGTTCAATTTAGTGCGAGTCATTATACTACACATGAGTTCATTAAATATACTGATGTGCGTAAATGTAGAAACAATAGGTAATTTATTGTACTGTAGATGAAGTAGAAACAAAGTTAATGTATCCAAAATTAAGTTACATATTCTTTCAAAATTACTTTTTACAATCTGAACTCAAATATTTTGAGTAAAAATTTCACCCAATCAGTTAGGACACCCTGGTTTATGTATATTTCATGGCAATACTACTTGAGTATGATGGTAATAGATAATATAGTGATGATAGGTGTTTCACTGACTGTACTCTGTCTCAGCATATTGTATTGACATAACTTATAAATAAATTAAGATATAGATCAAACTAACTCATCTCTTAATTTGGGTATTTTGTACCCCATGACAGGTTGCCCTTCCATTTGAAGGATAGCATGTAGGTCAGTAACTGGATGTTTTTTCATGACGGTTCTAAAAGAACCTGAAGGTTAGCAACTAGGTGGTAAAAAGTGAGGAATAATCTTGATATTTTTCTGGATTAATAGGCCCATCTATTCAGTTGCTGTGAAGTCTCAGTGGCCAGCAAGCTCCTTACCTATGAGGTCATTTCGTTTTTTAAGAGGTGTCTATTGCTAGCACTGAGTTCTTCAGCTCTAGGTTGCAATAAGCCTTTAAAGTTAATGATATATTCCCATAATTTTTTTATCATTTACATCTTTCACTTTCTCAAGAGTCATTTAAGAAGTTTCTTTTCTCTGTACCTGCTACTAGGAGTCTTTCTAGCTATTCCTAGTCTACTTTCTATATCATCACCCTATAGTATATGAGCTCAGCTAACCTTTCCAATCCCCTCAAGGGACATAGGAGAAGCAACAGGGTTAGGTTAGTCATGCTTGTCTATCGTTAGCTCTGGGGACTGGTAGTTGTTCATCTGTGTGGCAACTTGGTGGAACAGTCAGCATGGAGGAGGAAGAGCTCAACCTTGATTTAAGATTATAAATTATTGAGTGGTGAGGGCTACAAAACAATGTCAAAGCAATTTATTGTGCTTGCTTCAACCACTCAAAGTATTATGATGAAGTACAAAATTTTTTATACTATAATCCTAAACCATGGACGTCAGGGAAGGAAGTGAAGGATTTCAGTAAAACTGAGCAAGAAAATAATGCGTGAAATTCCCCATAATAGAAGCATCGTTAGGGCAATCTTGAAAACTCAAAGCAACTCTGGCATAGAAATTTCAAAATTTACACATCAGAAAATTATAAAAACGAGACTCCAAGGTTATAGGTCAAGAGAATCACCACTCCTCTAGAGTGAACATGATAAAGCCTATTTATCATTCACTAAAGTTCACCTAGATAAAGATCCAAGTTACTCGGCATCCGTACTTTGGTTGGATGAGACAAAAAATTAAGCTTATCAGCCACAACCACTTTTCTTTTGTCATGCAAAAAAGGGGAAAATTTCAAACTTGAATAAAAAGCACTTCCAACTGTAAAATATAGTAGTGGAAGTTTAATATTTTGGGATGACTTCTCTGTGAATGGAACTGGGAAGCTGGTGAATGTGAAAGTGATTGCAAAACAAGATCAGTATATCAAAATTCTTAATGAGATCTCCAAATCATCAGCTAAAGCACTTGTACCTGATTGGATCTTTCAATATGATGGTGATTCAAAGCCCGTGGCCAACTCAGAGCCAAGATTTGAATCCAGCCGAGAACTTGTGAAGACTATTTAAGAGATATCAACTCAAGGAAATTTCGAAACCTTGGAAAATTTTTGAAACAGGAGTGGGCAAATATTCCTCTGGATATATGTAGAAACCTTGAGGTAAATTAAAAAATTGTTTGAACAAAATTGTTGCTACAGGTTTTGCTATATACTATTTAACTGGGTATGCATAAATTTGAACTTGTAATTTTTTCTATTTGTAAAATATTTTCTAAAATAATTTTGTTGCGAATTTTTTGGGTATACTTCAGAATTATTTTTGCAACATCTATAGTTACTTTGTCTCTAACTTCTGAACCAAATAGCACTTGCTTTTACTTAATCACTCAAAATAGAAACACTAAATTTTAAAGGCATATTAGGCCTGTTGTCACTGACACAATTTCTATCATAATATTGAGAAAAGCCTACTTTTTTTCCAATTATGTACGAGTCCATTAAGAAACTTATGGCTTTACTTTATGATGAAGATAGTGCTCATTTGATTTGGAGACTTGAAAGTAAAGGAATTTAAAAGTTGAATGGCAAGTCGAGTTCACAGCTTGACCATCATTCCTGAACAGTGGAAGCTAAATGTATAATTAGTTGGTATAAACCCCTATATTCTGGGCTTCATTTGGGTTTATAATCTGAAGACGATTGCTCATCTATGAAACATTTGTAAATTCCTACAGCTTTTAATACCTCAAAATTTCAATAAATACAGTATATCATTTCTAATTCCACCAGAATTGTGCGGGAGGGAGACGTTTAAGTGTTGGGAAAATAAACTCGCCTCGTCGGAGCAGTGGGCTGTGTCTGAGCGCAGAACTACAGTGCCACTCGCAAGATCAGCGCATCGAAAGCATTACATCTGACGATCAGCAGAAATATGCAGTTAAACCTCTGTTAGTAATTCCTCGAGTTTTCTCTGCAGGTTCAGCTAGTCGTTCATCTGCTAGCAAGCAGTCACATGATGAAAGTAAATTTTCAACTTCTGCTTGCATTCCTGACAGCAACAATGAGCAGGCTCCTGAATTTCTTGTGGAAGAAGCCAACGTTGAAAAATTTAAGCACTCCGTGGACCGTGCAAACCGTACTGTGCATTTGGGCAAAGACATCCGTGAACCAAAGCACGAGTTTAAAGCCGAAGAGGGAGCTTATAACATTGTCGACAGTGTCCGCAACCTTTTCTATGGCAAATCTGGTAATGATGATCATAAAAAACTAGAAGTGCCTTCACAAGCTCTACGTAAGACATCATGTCCTCAATTTGGCCAAGGAGTCCAACATTTCAAACGCGATGATACACAATATATAAGTTCACAAGGTTTGATCTTGGAACGCAGTGTCCCTCCTTGCAACTCGTTTTTTTATCGCTCTAGCGAAGCTGAAGTGTCAAAAGTTGGCAAAGAAAGTCAAACTACTGCCTCTGATATCCCTGAATCTGGGCTGCCTACTCAACAAACTTCACTTTCCGATGCCGAGCGTGAAATGGCTGCTGAGGCTGCTGCGGCTGCCACTGCGCCATCAAGAGTTCGTCGACCTCGGCCGTCAAGGTTGAGAGAAATGAATTTTTGGGCTCCCACATCCATGTAAAATTCGAAATTGGCTTTACGAAAACGGTTGTCAGCGTTACACCTAGCCAAATGTCACCAAATTGTTCTGGAAAGTTATTTCATCTTGGTCTTGAGCGGAGCGAAAATATCATTGTGTTTGTCTTCTGAAATAACGAAAGACCTCAATTTTGACATTTCAAACAATTTTAGTGATTTTTATTTTTCGAGATAATGCCGCGTAAATGAATTGTCTGATTTTGAATACTCAAGCGTTTCCCAATCTTCTATTATATTGCAATACTGTTTCGTTGCAAGTTCGTGTTGGGGCTTCTTTTTGTTTCGGCCTTGTCACTTTTCCCCAATTTTTCTTTCGTGGTTTTCCTGGTGATCCTTGCCTTCCTGTTTATTATCGCGCTATTAATTTTCGCGTCATTTACCCTGGAATTATAGTAATGGCAACCATTGATAACTTGTGGGAATAACCTTTAATTTTAGTGGTTAGTATCAGTGAGTTTGGCTTTCAGCTAATATTTCTCTGATGATTTTCTGGATAATGACAAGAGGCTTGTTTGATGGATGCAACTACATTTGAATGATTTAGACGTTTGAGTAGTGCTCTTGTTCTTTGTGATTTCCATTATTATATTCTTGTTGGTAGAATAAACTCTTATTTTCAAGGTTTTTGGCAATGAGTGTAAGCCTATTTTTTTGAAGTTTTTACACATCCTTCATTACTTGTAATACTCAGCTCGTTCAATCGTGGCCTAACTGCTAAGAACCTGTTGAATTTTGAAAGAAGTTTAATATTGTATCTTAATCTTATGTTGCTAGTTATCTGACTTCTTGCAATGTGTAATGCTACAGAGGGACTTTCGCTCCTCGAAGGATATGGAAGATTATTGTTCCCTTTAGAAGGTGTGATTAAAATGGCAATCATCTTCAGTGGATCTGAAGAAAGTATCGTTTAGTTGTAGCATACATACAGTGTCACCCTCTGCAGAATTTGCAACACTTGTGGCAAGTGGTTTGTATGAGTTTGATTTGTTGTTAGGTTTTAGTCTTTTTCGTTTCCACTGGTTTTGTTTTGTGAGGGATACCTACGTGTGGTGAAGCCGTTTTTTTGCACTTGTGTCTACGTATATATTGCCGATGTGTTTTTTCAACTTCAATGTTTAGTTTTTTGTGTCATGGGAACAGAGGCATTCTGCCTCTGATGGAAGACTGAACGCTACAGAGATCCCCATTGATAGTTATGATACAGTAGTGATAATTACAATTTTAATGATGAAATATAATCAGCTTTTTTGAGTAATGCATATCAAATTATTTTCTTCAGGAAATTTCAATGGAATCTGTAGAAAAAACTTTCCATTAATTGGCATCAATATTTTCTGCGCACTTTAACGTTGGAAATATTATATGCTGTGATATCAATGATAATATCGCAGCGAGTACCTCAACAGGAACAATATGATCGACAATGTTTGCAACTACTTAATTAATGTGGAAAACCTCTACAGTGGTTGTTGAGAATTTTCTTATTCCCAAAGTTCCAACATGTATAACCAAGTAAAAGTTCACTTCATTGCTACGTCTTATGATTCATGAGTATTTTTCAGTTCCTTGGGATGTATGAGAAAGTCATGGCCTAGCATTTAAACAGCCAGCGTTCCTGTGTTTACGTTAGTCTAGTCAGATTTTCTAGTTTTTCTGTCTGATTGACTTCTTAGGGGGCATAGGATAGGCCATAGGCAATTGGGTCAAGTTACTAACGTTTCTCTATCTTATACTATGGGAACTAGCATCCCCAAAGGGACAATGTTAGTTTACCTCAGCTTTATGTAAACTATTAGGTTACCTCAGCATTTGGGAGCCCACTTAGCTTCTTTCCATTTTTATGCCTTCTTAAATTGTTCTATCTATTCACAGGATATCTTTCATGGCAACACACCTTGTGCATGAATTCCCATTCTCCTAGGTCCATACTTAATGGTCTTCTTTCAGTGCGAAATAATTTTATTTACTGAAGCGCTTCGATCACTGGTACTGTTACCACCACGACCACCACCACCTCCACCACTACCACTACCACCACTACCACCACTACCACCACTA
>VOMN01086759.1:0-11481 GCA_014899125.1 Orchestia grillus
CAATAATTCATCAAGGCAGCGGAGAAGTACGTCTATGTCGCACACACCAAAATGCTACGGAAATGTCAGTGCCAAGGCGTGGTATCTAACACACAGTTAATTCAGCAGCAAGAGAAAATATGTTCTGCCTCTCCTTGCGCCGCAATATTATGGATGAGTCTGTCCATCTTTCAGACCTGCGCAATGGCTTCTCTACGTCTCAGTTCCGGAGCTTCCGGCAAACTGCGGCTTAAACGAAGAAGAAGAAGACGACGAAGATTAAGAAGCAGCCGCTTGTGGTCCTTGAATACCTTAGGTTTGGATCAATTAATGCTTTTTAATGTTAGTTTTGGGCATCTCAAAATTTAAATATAAGAAGAAAACAAATCACCTGGTTGAAGTGCATTTTGAGCCGTTTTTGAAGTGTATAGAAGTTTTCATTGTCCATAGGATTTAATGTATTTTATGCATGCAAATGACGTAGTGCGATCGCTTGCAAAGTCTGATTCTGAATAAATTAAACTCTCAAGATTGTATTTAACGGTTCCCACATTACACACGATAATTAGTTTTCCAAACCTCAATAAAGAAGCATGATTTAATACCGAGGATTTCGGATCAACTCTCGGCAATGTTAAAAAATAGGGCACGCGATGAACGATTTTTCATTTAACTGAACAGCATTTCTGAGCGAGGAGTATTAGAACGCAGCTGATAATTATTTGGGTTGAGCTCACGATCAATTTCTGATCGGTGCCTTCGTGTGAAAAAGCCTATAGTTCGAAGGTGGATCTACCCGTATTACCAAGCAGTAGTAGTTGTAGTAGTAGTAGTAGAAGAAGTAGTAGTATTAATAGTGGTAGTAGTAGTAGTAACAGAAGTAGAATAGGATTACTAGCGCTTCGATAGCCAGACCTATAACGCGCCGCAGTATTTCTTAGCGATTCACGAGTTGCCTCTGGTTTCAATACGATGACTTGGGTTTCAGTACAAACTCTTGTCGTAGTCGGTTTGTCTGAATTAAAAATTCGAAAATCAAAAAACCTTCGTTTCAGCTTGCAGGTTCAAAGGATTTTTTCAATCTACCAGAATAATATTCATCCAAGCTCATATTGTATCCAAGAAATGGAGTCACTTTCTGGAGCATTTCATAAAAAAATCTACTGAAAATGAAACGCTCCGCACCAAAATTTATGTAGTAGTGAGGACAATTCGAAGACGTAACAGTGAGTTAAAATATCTTGTGCAGAAATGATGGGGTTCAAAATATCACTTGTATTTTAGGTCCCTGGGCTCGTCAGTATGCGAGTCTGTTATTTCACCAACGCAACGACGCTAATAAGTTAATTTTCAGAGGCGTGTCCCTTTTCATAATGAGCGAGTAAGCATGGGCTGCAAAGCTGATGAATTATAGGCTGTAATCGCAACGGCAGAGCATCTGAAAGCAGAGGATGTTCTCAGAAACTGACCGCCCTTCGAGCCTAGTCTGCAGGTATCGTTTTTCGCGGTAATCAATCGTCCGTAAGAATATCATTAAAGCTTCTTGTTGCAATGACACCATCTTCATTCTAGGATCAGCTTCATTTTTCAACGAGCATCACTGACGTCTCGTACGAATAGCGTTAACGCGTCATGTTGCAAGCAGGATTGTCTTCCCTCACGTTTATAGCAGCGTCGCTATACCGTGTGTGCGAAGCTCTATTCTCTGTACGAATAGCATGGCAGCCTATCGCCTGTGAACGGCGGGCAAATCTATCGTAGGAATAGTACGTTGCAGAAAACCTCCTGTCATTTAATTCGTAAAAGTAGCGCTATCGTGTCACGTTGCAAGGGTCCTCCCTCCCGAATGATCTTGGCGCGGTCGCGTTCCTCTCCAACTTGATTATTAAGACACAAAAAAGAAGGGCAATGGCAGGCCCTTGCAATAGTGCAATGAGAGCATCAACGCACGGAGGCAACATTAGCATATTGCAAGCTGGCAGTCGCGTAATTACCCCTCCTGTGATGCCCGTGCAAGTCCAAGGAAGGGTTTCCTAATGTACGGGATGAGCAACTAACTGAAGGTCCGCTCCTCGAACCGATGTACAGCTGGATTTCCTTTTTGGTCATTTTTGTCTCTGGGCCTAAACTACCCGATGTTGAGCATGAAATAATAGACTCAAAGTCCTACTCTATAGGATAAATTTTCAAAGGATATTTGAAACGTTTCAATACAGCACCACTAAAAAATAGATTCTCGTGGAAAACTTCAACATGCTACGGTGTCTGATGATTGCGACACAGGAAAAAATGAGTAATAGTATGCTCTAAATTTCTTCCTAATAGCAGGGGTGTGTCGGTTAGATAAGAGGACACTCTCACGTGCAGAAAGGGATGCTTCTCGGCTCTCTCGCTCCTGATGTCGAGTAATTAATATAATTAGGACCGTTAGATCTGGATACGTCTAGACGACGATGCCGCTGATATGAAACTTTTACTCTGTAATGTAATTTTAAAGCTTCTCGATTGCCAGTAGAAATACTGGTTTTAACACCCATGTGATTTCCTTATCAACGCACACGCTCTATTCTTCTAATATCCAAATGGATGGATATTATTTTTTGTCAAGAGAGGTGATGTAATCCCACCCTCTCGCAGACGCTTGCACATCTTGCGTATTGAAGGAACACCTCGACAACGTCTCACTCAGCAGCAAACTCCCAGTGCTATTCTGACAAACTTACGTGCATAGGCCTCGTACTTTGCTCTATAGCTCGAGTAAACCAATCCGCGACCGAGATTTTAAGTTTCTAACTTTATTTTTTTACCTGAATTTCCCAAAGAAATGCGTAACCGTTAGTGATATCCAAGTGTTCTGTGACATGTTGTGATGCAGAAACGACTTTACAAGTGCGTGATGAGGTATAATTAAACAGAAAAGTGAATCTAAGATAGATCTGAAGACTTTTCTTTGGCTTTGTCGGATACCTGAATTTTAACTGACGAGAAGCTGAACTTCTATGATCAAGTGGCATTAATAAACTACTAATCATTTTATGCCATCATTTGAACACTGATAATTAATTATTTCCATATGCTGTGGATTGCACTTCATATCACATTGCCACGAACCTTCTACAAAAAACTTTTTTTCATTTTCTGGGTGAATTGAATTTCAAAATATCGTAGTTTACAGTAAGCGTTGTTGACAACATTTTTTTAGCTGTGTGGATTAGCACCAATATTTCACACAAATATTTCGTTTCCTTCCGAGCAGCAGTTACTGATGACCTTTGATTGAATCATATTAGAATTCGTCTATGATATTGAGTGCATCAGTTTTTTGAGTACATCATCACTGACTTTTGTTTTAATCTTCAATTTTATGGGAGTGTTAGAAATACTATCATATTAGCTTGCAAAAACGTTTGTACAGACGCTTAAAAGAGTTAAATTTTAAATACCTTCAAATGGCCTATTCATGTGAGGTCTCATATTTTTAATATCATTGTTGCTATTGCCGACATTAATGAGTTTCTTAAAAAAAACATAACTGATATCCCAGTCCATAAAGGGTGATCTTTTAATAGGATGTGAAACAGTTAGTTTAAATACAGTTAGTTGTAAGCAAAGTCAGTTAAAGCTCCCATTCTTTCTTCCCCTGCAACCTTCCATACATTAAATCTTTTTTACGAGTCCTGCAGGGCCGAGACCCTCTTGTTTGAAAAACAATTAAAACTTGTGAGCAAAAAAGAAAAGCTCATGCTCATTTAGTGAATTCTTCGAAATGATCGGCACAAAATTAAGCCGAAACGCTCGAATAAATTTGCTTTTTAGGGAAACTTTGCAAAGAGGATCTGCAAAGAACTTTAGCCTGAACAGAAAATCTGCAAGCGTCGCAAGTGCGATGTGTCAACAGAACTTCGAGCCAGAACTGATCGCGTAATCAGCTCAGATAACTCGCCTCCAATTCTTCTCCTGCAGCCCTCAGCGCTCAAGAAATGCGCGAAATTAGCATCGTGTCACAAGGTGAGCCTAATTCTGGCGTGAACTGAATTTGACTCTTTATAACTCCGTTTCATCACCGTTCATCACATATGAGTTTTTGTTTGAGTTCTCGAGAGCAATGCTCATGTTTCCCACGAAGGTTCTTGTCCTGTGCAGCAAGCCAAATAAGTTTGCCGTATATTCAAGAAATTAGAGAGCTCTTGTTTAACTATATTGTTCTTTTCTATTAAGCTCTGGCTCGTCATTCATTCATTCATTCATTATCGATACTTATTTGCGGTCTGCGGATACCTTCACATGCCTCACAATCTACGTGAACTTGATCGGTAACACGAAACAAACTTTTTAAATTCACTTGCTACTACGTCATTTCCGAACAACTAACTAAAATATTTCCTTTTTCGGTGATTTATTCAAACATTTGGACTAACTCTTTAGATATTCAATATTTCCAAGTGGAGCTGTGCACTCAAATACTGTTCGTCTTGGGTGCAGTTCATCCTAAGCGACACTGAAAAGTTCGGATTCGAGTTGATTCACTTCGATGAGACAAAGTAGTGAAAATCGAACAAGTTTTAAGTCAACTTCCAATTCAGATTGCGACAAAAAATAAGAAAAAACTCAGCTGTAAACAACGAAACAAAGCTCATTGCTGTACAACTTACGTATGGTCAACTGATTTCTGGAACTACGAATGATTTTCCATAAAAATGAGCATCACAAATTTTAATGATGAAACGAAAATTTATTCGGCTCAAATTCAACATGAACGTAATTAGTTATTAAAAATTTTGTCTTTGTATAAAAACGAGGCAGATATCTAATAGATACAAATTTAATTCATATGTAAAGTTAACTGCTACATGCAGTAGTAATTTTTCTGAATTCATAACGTTGCCTTCGCGAAAAAATGAAGGAAACGAACGATAACAGTAGCAAAATACCGAAGGTTAATGAAGGACGTATCCTACTTGAAATTGAGTATTGGAATTTCAATCAATAAAATTATCAGTGAATTAAACGACTGATATTCTAGATCTGAGAAACAATGTGATCGATATTGGTAATGATTGGGATTACGGGCATGAATTAAGGTTCAAATTGAATTAAAAAAATAAAACAAATAGAAGGAACTAAAATCGAATTTGCAGACTAGAGAGAATATCGTAAAAGTCTGTAGATTCGCTGCTTGCCTTTAATGAAAAGGTAAGTTAAATAAATCCACAGACAGCAATGTACTTCCAAACGTGCAACTTTAGGTAAAAACATCCCTATTCAGAGCATTAGTTTGAGAAAATTTTCGATAAAACTCATTCAGCGAGTCCTACTAAAATGAATATTAGAAGAGTTTCGGTAAAATGGAGAGCGAGGGCTCAACAATGGAGGCACAGGCGGCACTTCGCCGTGATCAGCATACCTTGGGGAGCACCAAGCTGATCAGTAATGTGCACCTCCCACCAATACTTCAGCAATCCATTTAAAAATTAGTCCACCTCAATCCATTATGGTGGGCTCGTTTGTACGACAACACATGACACAAATTCGGCCGATAGTCTGTCATTAGAGGCCTGTAAATTTTGCGTCCTACCCACTAATTAATTGCTAATGAACTGGACCGGACCCATAGCCAGCATAGGCCCCACCGTGCCACCGGAGGCAACGTCGAGATGCGTGTGAATTACCTGCTCTTTTTCACGGAAATTGAGGAACGTCATCATGCGGCCGTGACGTGGCAGAATTCAGAGTGCACGTTTTATTTCGTTTTTATCTTCGATCGAGATTTGAACAGGAATATTACTTTCGAATGAACAAAACTCATGTGGGTTTTTTATACTGGGCTCTGCACTATGTGATCAATATTACTTTTCGAAGATGCGAACGAAGGCTTTCAGGGTCTCCTTATAGCATTAGAGAAATAATTAATTTTCATGCGTGAAACCAGAAATTAAAAAGCAGCTGGATCAATTTTCTGCAGCAGCATATCGTAAGCACAAAAAATTCAGAAAAACAAGCGTCAGTGAAATGTGGAACGAATGACGCCTTATAATATCTATGAGGATTGAACTAATTAGTAAGTTCCATTCTTGGAGTGCTTTAATGAGTTACAACACGTTGAAGAAGCGGCGCCTCGTCCCACAGTAAACGATGCCACCGAGGAATGGAAATCGTTAATGGTTTGTTCTGGTGGTCGCAATGACGCCAAAAATGGAGAAAAACTGTTCTGCACCTGCTAATTATCAGCGTAAATGAACCTATAAAACATAAAAAGCTTCGTAAAGCAAGAAACGCTGACAGGAAAGAATAAATGTTAATATTTCCGTTGGAGTTCCATGAAATTTCATTAAATTCTTATCCTTCTCATGACAGGAAGCAAATCTACGTACATTCATGAACGGAGATCATTTCTGTTCAACTGAAACATGATATAAAAAATAAACACATCGCACCTTTCAGGGCTGGAAGTAGGTCACTTAAAACATGACTGACCACGTCATAGTCACGATCAATGCTGGCTCTTCGAAAGCTGCAAGGAAAAGATGAGGATACAATTCCTCTTAGTTAGTTAGTTTGTAGTGATTTTCGAGATATGGCATACTTATTTTAAGTACCATTTGATTTATGTTCCAAATTTTTATATCCAAATATTCGAACTATGTACTCTTGATGCAAAAGTGCACATGTCGAATACCCGATTCCAAAATTTTTGAAAGCAGATCAAATGGTGCTTCAAAGAATCATGACGTGTCTCGAACATCACCTGCTTGCGGTGTGTACAGCTTGACTTGACTTCAGGAAATTAGACCGCAAATTTGACGCAGACTATACTACTTAAACAGCTGCAGAGTTTTTTGAAGAAATAAGAGGTATTTTTCTAAAAATTTTATAACCTGAACAACCAAGGTGTATTTGTACCTAAAGGCATTTTCATTATGACATAGTAAGTGTACCCGAAAGTTGTTTGTATAGTTTTATGTTCACAACTGAGAAGCGCTTTGAATAAGAATGTTGAACTCAATGAATAAGTTACATGATAAGAGCATATTACAACCCATTTGGGGTTGCCAAGGCCAAGTCAGTACAAGGAACCAGAGCGGTTTGTTTTGGTATTTAGCAAAGAATTAAGTAAAGTCAACCTAGGCTAGATGAACTGAAATTCAATATCTATTTGCCTGGTGCTGTAGTCTGTTACCCTAAATTACTGAAATATTTTTTCAGCCATTTTTGCGCCAAGTTCGAAGAGTAAACTGGAGCACATTCTGGATTAAATACATAGAGGAGACCAAATTCAGCTCTGGTCCATAACAAAAATTTTTATCGCAACAAGTTACTTCAAACTCGATCATTCACGCGCACTCAATCTCAGACGAAGAAATAATTACAGTATACATAACATGCAAGAAGCAATCGTGGCTTACTAAATAATTACGCACACTTTAAAACAATTATGCTTCATTCGCGTAGATCAGTAGAGATGTCATACAAGTTATCTTACGGCACGTCCGTAACTTTCTTCTTCGATTGAAATTTTTACGTCAGACTTTGTCAGACGAAAACTCAATGACAAGTGTAGACTCCATAATAATATCATTTTTAATTACTGTTGAGCCGTTTTTTACAAAACCCGGTAAAATAAACTGATTCGATTACTTCTTGCATTTAAGGGAAATTAAATTCGGTTTGAACATCCTTTTCATCATCGATTCAACAGCGTGAAGTTCGGTGACCATTTTCCTCACTCTTCAAACGAAAAGAATATTCCTTCATTCACTTCATCGCAGATTCAGTGAATTGTGTGGTATGATTTTAAATGATCCATCTATACTGGAGAGCACTCAGTGCATCGTTATAGACATGGTAATTCACTCACAATACACATGCAATTATTTCGCAACTGTTTTCAGCTTTGGAGAGATAATTTAGGTGCCCCGTTTGATTTAATAGACATTAATGAAAATTCTACGGAAGAAGTAAACTGTGAACACAGGAACAGATGAGTCAGATACACGCACAGTAAAATTAAAAGAATATAATGGAAATGGAAACCATTGGAATCTTTTCAACCTTTAGTCAATCATTATCGACAATATTTCGTTTCCTCATTCCATATTCCGCGTTAGATCTAGAGGGAATATGAATCAAATGGATTATAATTGCAGCTCCTGATCGCAGTCACTACTGAAAATCAGCTGTTCTTGACAATTTTCGCAGACTTCACTAGTCAGCAGCGCATTAGCAGAGCTGGGGTACTACGAATTTCATCTTGAATTCTTTGTTTTAATTCTTGCGGTGTTCTTGGCCGAGTCGTGTAGACTTGACTCTTAAGGTAGCCCCACGTGGGCATACCAGCTGAGATGTTGCAGCGATCAGTGTGGAGCCTCCAGAGCAGGTTGGACGAATGCATACACAGTGGAGGACCTGTCTATAAGACGTAATTTTCAAACACAGATAATTTGAATTACTGTCACATATAATTAAAAGGTACTCCTTGCTACTACGTAAACTTTTGGTCAGTAATAGTTTTTTGTTCATACGAATTCACTTTTTCTATTAATCTGTTCTCTTCAGATAGTAAGTGGAACACTTTCGAGTGATTAGAGGTATGCAACAAAACGAAAATATTTTCTTCGACTTGAACAATTTTGTTCAAACTCATACACATGGAATTGTTGGCCTTTTCCCCCAGTAAAAATGTAGAATATTTTTGGCTAGGATATCTGCGCCCCACAAAAAACGTTTCAAAGACTGTGGCTCTGAAGTTGAACATGATGGCGCCCCTATGGCATCATTAAAATTAAGCGTACAGATCAGCCTGGAGTATCCAGCATCCGAGGTGATTCTTTGTTACCATGGAGCGCCTGATTACCGCAACGCTCGTTTGAATAATTCGTCTTACATTACGAAGAAGACCGTGCAGTGTCAAAAGTTGATTCAAGACTATTACTTAAAGGGATCCATTGGCTACATATCCTCTTTAGTTGAATGTGAGTAGCAGCCGATAATTATATTCAGGACAAGACCGATGTTCTGAATCACACGTCTCTCTATGCTGGGTCACACCACCGATTAACTTCAGACGAGAATTTTTTCTGCTACTGTTCGACATGAAAAATACTAATTTTCTGGCCTGTCTTTCTAGTATTTTGTTCCTTTAGCAATGCCTGGATACTAAGTTAACAATAATTGTCGATCTTTGGTCACAAATGACGGCGGCCTGCAATTATCCATTTATTTCTCTCTCGTACAGTACGTTACTGGCGAAGTCCACTCACAGTTATTTTGATTTAGTCATTTTCACAACTAGTGTTATCGGGAGTAATTTAACACTCCGTCTGCCACAATGGTTATGGACGCTCGTTAACCGATTTGGTGCACAGCGTCGCTATCAATACCAGTTATAACCGACTGTTAACTCAAAATTCTTTTTGAATTAACTTTCAGTGTCAATTATTTACAATTGTTTCCTGTGTGTTTCAGCTCTTTTTTGTTGTAATGTAATTTCAAAACTCAGTCATGAATTTCAATGTTTCTTAAATACACAAATACTGTATGCATCGACTAATTTTAGTAACTATTTATGGGGAAAGACAATGTAGCAAATTTTTCTACCTGACAATTAAGGGTTATTTTCGAACCCCTCTTACATTAAAACAATAGAAAACTCCCATTATTCCTATGAAACTTCGGTTGTGTGTCATACTTGCTTTAAGTTTGTGACTGAAATTAGGCCGAAGAAATGCAAGTTTGAAAATAAATTGACCTGAGCCTAAATGCAAGTTCTAACGCTCATTTTTTAATTTATTTGGCTTACGTACAATATATGTTTGTTGATTCATGGGTATTACCGAAGTAAAATGAAACAGGGAAATACTGTAGCATAATTTACCATCACCGTGTATAAACCATTGAAAATGATTTTGCCTTTGATACAGATACTCCAGCTCTAACTTCTGTGTGCTTCCTCAATTGTTCGCTACCAACATATTTTTGCTAATTTCAATTGCATTTGAACGTTTCCTCATCTGAAAAGGACGCGAATTTCTGTAATAATACTCACTGAATGGGCCTTATTATCCATCGATTAAGCTTCATAGTTATGTATGTGTTCCTATGTAAATTACGAATATGTAATTGACATGTACACAGAGGCCTTCACATTTACGCAGATTCTGTGAACAAACGAACAAAAAAGTTCTCAGTATAGATACGAATGAAATTTCTGAAACCGTAAATTGAAATAAAAGTACAATACATATTCAAAATTTAAATGTCGCTTGAATTAGAATTTTATCCGACATTCAAATGTCGTCTTAGGTCTCATAGATGTAAAATCCTCTAGGAAATTAAAAAACTAACCTTCTCGCATCGCAATAATCCGTCATTGGCCTCTCCTAAATCCCGGACTCCCATGGGACCGTGTTTTTTGGTGCAGATTAGCGGCTATAATTAAAAAACACCTCCAACATTCAGCATTTAGTGTTTACCTAGACAGTAGAATTTTCTCCTAGAGATACGAGCTTTCCTCGAAAAATACAAACCCACTGCCCCTAGATTTTACAAGCGATGAATATTTTAGCATTTCAATTTTTGTTCATTGAATCAGAAAACGCTCTTAATTTTACTCAGCTTAAATGTGAACTAAGGATTGAAATTTGCTCATGAAAGCTAGTGCTATGAGCGACAGAAAAATATTTTTTATTTTAAAGGGACTATTACCTTTACTATAAGTTAATAGCGCTATTCTATACAGGGCACTCGAAAACTAATGGTACAAACTTTGACAGTAGTTATAAAAGCCCCCAAAACAACTCTTTATTGAATAAGTAAAATCCAAACGCTCATCGTTTCAAAAATATGGAAAGGTAAAAGTTGTAAGTCTCCCGGAACGCTCGCTAGGATTGCTGACGGCGCAGAGCTCATTATCGGTTGATTCAAAACTGTTTTATCAAGTCTGGCAATCGCTTTTGTCTGCGCACCAGGCCTGCGCTGACGTAGTGGGGGGACATTTGAACACTTATTGTAATTCATATTCCGTAATTAAATTAATTGGACCAAATAAGCTTCCATTACCTACGACTCTGGGGACTGCCTCCACCGTAGATACACAAATTCAACTTTAAAATTCAACATCTCGAACACTAAGAATGCCTGAATTTTCATTTATTCACGAAAAAGTCCTTTGTACGAGTTTTGTATGTACTGTTAAAGCTTGTACCTTTACTTGTACCACCTTGTTGATTGTATTGCATGCGTTTAGCATTTTTGTCTTCGCGTACGAATATGTTCAATGAAAACTCAAGCCCCAAACAGGGAACATTGAGGCGCTGAAGCATTCCATTGTCCCATTGTCGCAGGGAGTAATTTGACTTTTATTTTCTGTGCTTTTGAGACACCTGGTACCCTGACAGGTGACCTGCACGGTGACCTAATAGGTGACCTTCCTAGTAACCTAACAGGTGACCTTCCTGGTGACCTGCCTGGTGACCTGCCTGGTGACCTGATAGGTGACCTGCCTAG
>VOMN01086770.1:0-32867 GCA_014899125.1 Orchestia grillus
GACGTACGGTGGCTTGGCCTGGATAGAGTACGCCATGGTTCTACCTCATAAAATGTTTGACGCTGCGACCTGAACTTTAAATCAGTTTGGTGCGTCAGCCTTGACTTGGGTCTTCCTAGGGAGGACTCGGGCATAAGCACTCGCGTGATGATTGATTTCTAATGGAATACTGGATACCCCCATTCAGGCCCACGAGATTTGAAAGACATAAGTGAATATTGAGTCGGATTCTTCGAAAATTCGTAGTAACTGATCCATGTAGACAGTCCTGTAACTCACGCTGCCATGAGTATCTTGCTTTGTTTTCTTGCTCTCTCATCTACATGCATGCGTTCTAATATTAATGCAGAGGTCTGGGTCCCTGGTACAACTCTTCCCACTTACTTGCACCCCAATATTCTGTCAGAGATCAGTGTCCCTGCTCCCACACCTCCCACTTGGTTCCGTCCCAATATTCTGTCAAAGATCAGTGTCCCTGCTCCCACACCTCCCACTTGGTTGCGTCCTAATATTGGAGTAGAGGTCTGGGTTTTGCAATCCGACGCTCCTGAGGCAAGGAACAGGTCCTTCCACAACCTCCTCACGCCCCTCATGAAGCTCTGCCAAAGATCTTGAGCAAGAAAACGACCACACTCTGGTGTGTCGCTCGTCAACAAGATCAGGCTGGCTTCTTCGTCGTGACCAGCCGAAGTATATGCCTGATTATTTGAGGAGAGCACGAACGCGCGAAGGTTTTCTATAAACTTGAAACGATGTAAATGATGTGCAGTGTCACGCATTGCATATGGATGAAGAATCGAAGATAACGAAGAGTAAAAATTTATACAGGTTACATGAGTGAGTCCAAATGATTGTATAGATGCAATGTCACTTCATAAGCTTGTGATTTAATGCAGGCCCATTATTCAAACGAAAAAATCAATCAGGAAAGAGAATTGAGAAAAACAAGCATTGCTTGCAAACACATTAGGCTTGAATTTCATGCAAAATGAAACCAAATGTCTCAAAAGTTACGATCAAGCACATTCTCAAACGAAACTAATCTTTTATTATTTAATTTGAATGAGAACTCGCGTTCTTCTCCCTTAATGCAGTTATATTTACGTAAGCGCAACTTTTTTCAAGTTAAGTGGAATACTTGTGAAAATTTGCGCCCGAGACTGCGAAATTTGTTCTTCTCTAAAAAGAATAAATTCTTACTCTAGTTCATAGCACCAGGGTCAAAATTGTGATTCTAGAATTCATTCTTAAGTCATTCGAGCTGAGTAAATTCCCAGGTATACTAACGTCGTTCTGAAAAATGCACTACATCACGCATTGTTGGCTTTGTTCAAGTTTGCACCATTAATCTAATAGGTCCGAAAAATTATCCAAAATTATGCCTGAAAATCTTTGGACACAAGTTCACCGTTTCAATGAGGCGACGTGTGTTTACCACAGCATCAGGCTGTCCAGACCCGAGTCGCCAGCTGGAAGCCCGACTTCGAATTCTCGAGCAAAATGTGGTTATTTACGATGGTGAAGGAGCGACAGCCAATTCAAGGCTTCATTGATTGAAATACCATTTTCACAGGTTTTATCGAGCCATTAATTCAAAAGCAGAATCCTACAGAAAATTTGGCAATTAAATATAATTAACAGTCGAATTACTGACTCTATCTAAAAAATAATAATACATATAACAATAACAAATTTAAAGTTTTATCATTCACCTAACAATTCCATCTGCAGCACCCGCATTCGCCTCCTCAAATGACAGCTGAGTTGCAGCACAAGAAATTGTTTTTCACTGAGAGGCGTGAACCTTGTTCAAGAAAACAAATGTGGACGACAAAGTACGCGTAACTTTTGTAAGAAAACGATAGGTGATAAATCCATCACTTGGCTGGTAAGTACACATTGTCGACAAGCTCAGATGTTCGACCTGTTTAGTCACCCACAATTAAGGTGCGCTCAATTAAGGTACGCTTACTGTGTGCTTAATAGAAATGGGAAGCGAAGGTGCACTAGTGTTTCCATTTCGTTCCCGTGTACCTCCATCCATATAAAGGAGGAATAGTTCGCTAAATCTAAATTCGTACCATTTAACGTTATGTAGGCACGTATCAAATGTTGTTTATCTTTTGACTGTTACAAAAAAGTTAATTTGTGCTCATTATTTTCAATTGTTGGTCGAGTAAACGGAAGCACGGTCTCGTTGAGCCTACGTCTTGTGAAGACTTCTCTTGTAATTTGTGTCTCTGAGGCATAAATTTAAGTGGTTAATTTTAAGACGAATCAGCGATTCGTCTTAAGAAATCAGAATAAGAAATCAGAACAAGATTTCTTCTTAAGAAATCAGAACAAGAATAAATCAGCTATGATTTATTCATGACATTCGCAGAATCCTTTGCCGAGTTTTCTCATACAAATTTTGCACTAAAATTTTACCAATTTTAGATTAAATGAAATAAATGTAACAGTCCACGACCTCAAGTTTCTAACGAAACACATCACTGAAAATGCGCAACTGAAGCAACTGTTCGCTATGGAGGCCCAAGCTCTTCGGCAGTTAGTCAAGCTTAAGAAAATCCGCCAAAACCACCGCATGCATGCTGGTTTTATCCTTATCAAAGCCGTGCATTTTAATGCCGGCCCCGAACCATTGTTCCCGATCCGAAACGGGATTATGTTAATAAGTGCAGTGGTCGAGGTTGGGTCTGCCAAAAAAAGGGTCATGCCAAGTTTAGTTTCTTGCAACTTCTGGACTATTCGTCACGTCACTGTAGACTTGAAATGGTAACTTTCTCTTTTGTTTCTGCAGTGAATGCGCAGTCACTTGAAACAGATTATCACACATCATTGTTAGCAAAATTTATTTGAATTCTTCTTACACTGTAACCAACTTTGACATCTGCTCCAGGGAAAAAATTGGCGTATCACCAATACGGCAAGCCTCAGGTTTTGGCAAAGCGGTTGAGCAAAATCGATACCCGAGTCCCCGTTGGTGCTGGCGGCGCTCGGAATAATTTTGGTAATGGAAGCAGAACTGTGAGGCCGTGAAAGGAGAATCTGCTCGAGGCTGCAGCGTGGTGATCAATTTGGCGATAATTTCGGAACTGCTGCTGCTCAAGTTGCAAATGATGCATGCTCTTGAGAGCAAGTTTTTGGTGTGCGCTTTGAGGAACGATATCCAAAGTCTGGAAATCGCCTGTCGAAAGTTGGGTTTAGTTTGTTGAGCATCTAGCCGACCGCTACCGGAGTTTTCTTCGAAGTTGTGACGTGCACATAACTCGGATTGCCTCAAACGGTTGTGCTTAAGGTGGCGTTAAAATAAGAGACCAGTAAATTGGCCTTTTTTTGGGGTGGCATTACGAGACGTCGTATACACTCCCAGTTACGTACACTTTGTAAAAAAACAAATAAAAGCTCTCTCAGTGCTCCTGCTCAATGCTCATTAAACTAAATGCAACTTCCTACTTTGAAATGCATTGAATGATTAACAAACAATGTACGAGGTAGTTAATACAAGTGTTTTCCTGTCCACATAGAGAATTGTCTTTCATTGATTATACGTCTAAAGAAAGAAAATTAAATTTTTATTGATATATAAGATATATATTTGAAACATATTATAGAAAATACTAGATGAGGGTTTTAATACTTCTGAAGTAGTTCAGGCAACACACCAGCTGCTCTACGCTTGGAAATGTCTGTACTGTGCGTCAACATCAGTAAAAAACTCATTTGATATCTTTTCAGATATATAAAAGTTTTTCAGGAAAAGCGTGTGGTGTGAACTGATGAGGAAAAAGACCATTTCTATACAAAGATATGTGCACAAAAATACTCGCTGTGATGGTTTCATTTAATAAGCATTCCACTTCTTTTTTAACTCTAAATTTGTCGTATTGTAAAATAAAAACTCTGAAAGCATCCGCAACTTTTCAAAAACTTCAAAGAAAAACACTCGTTCTTTTTGAAATTTGAAATAGATACCGATGAAATGTTTTTCAATAAATATATGATGAAAATACTCTCTGTCAAAGCAAGAGACGCTTCCTTTTACCTGTAGAACATGTTTTGGAGACGAGTTCTAGATTTGGAAAGAGCCCGGGGCAGACATTGTGTGCCTTCTGAAGGGTCGTTCACAATTTTTTGGGAGATTTTCCCCATGGCTTCACAAGAAAGACACTCACAGTGCCTCGTTTCCTAGCCTAAAATTGTCCTCTTTTGGTCAGCGATAGATCTACGACAGTTTTCCAAGCTCTTTTAACGTAGCTGCGATCTTTGACTTCTGCGAAGTTAAGACGAGTTGAGTTTAAAGGCGTGAACGGCTATGGTTTCAAAATTAAGGGTTTTCTGAAGCGGTACATTTTCCATTAAGAGAACCATTACAGAATACACTTATTCACGAGCGGGGAGTAAAATGGGCTATACCGAAGCATGAGAAAAGTCATCCCATACGCTGCGTGAGGTATATGAAAATAGTTCCTTGCTTCGTCTGAGTCAAGCTCGGTTATTTGATTTATCTATATTAAAACCGATATCTAGATGCTCTAACTAGTTTTTTCAACACCCACTCTATGCATGAATTTATTGCGATAAATTATATTACAGTTATGACTCATTTCTCTGTTTCATCTCCCTTTGTACTCAACCTCGTTCTCTCCGTGACACTCTCTTCTGCATGTGCTACAGACAAAGACTTTCTCCGTGACACTCTCTCGTGTATGAGCTACAGACAAAGACTCTCTCTGTGACACTCTCTCGTGCATGTGCTACAGACAAAGACTTTCTCCGTGACACTCTCTCGTGCATGTGCTACAGACAAAGACTTTCTCCGTGACACTCTCTCGTGCATGTGTTACAGACAAAGACTCTCTCCGTGACACTCTCTCGTGCTTGTGCTACAGACAAAGACTCTCTTCGTGACACTCTCTCGTGCTTGTGCTACAGACAAAGACTCTCGCGTAAGCTCTGCCTTAGTTCTGGACGCCTGTGTGGTTAAGCCAGAACACTAGAGTTAATTTTCCCTTTGTATTCTCTTATGCTTCACGCGCTGTGAACTTCGTATGAACGAAGCCACCCTCTGGAGCGTAACGCCAATTTTCACGCTTGGGTGCCCTAGATAGAGATGCCAGAAAGCTTATTTCTGAAAGTTGTGTCTTGTCAACAAGTGGAAGTAAACTACAGACTTCCAATGCTTTAGACAAAAAATTCACTTGATCAAGTGCAGTATATAGCCTGTAATACCAAAAAATAATGCTGGTCTTGTAATAACCGACTACATTTAAAAGAATCGGTCAACAAATATTAAAATATGACAATCTATCAACGTAATAATGCTGTGAAAATCATTTGGTTTTCATTTTATTATGGAAAAATCAAAACGAAACTGAATTGCATGGGTTTATCCGTAACCTTTTTGCATTCATCTTCATTATTTTTCGACTAACCGAATGTTTGGCTCTATTTCCCCTGATATGCTTGTGTTCAATTCTTTCTTTGGCTTTCAACTCTCCGATTTCTTACTCCGCTTCTAATCCGGTATCTGACCTCCAGTTTTGATTCTGATAGCGGCCGATGAGGCATAAAATTCATTTTGTTAACCATGAAGCGTTCATAATTGACATACTTCGGATCCGCTGCTACGCACATTGGGCCAAGTCCCATTAACTGCGTGAAATCAATAGAAACCCCTATCACAACCCTCTCTCTGAAAGAATCTGCGCACTGCACGGAGTGTGTACATCGATCCGGAGCACTTTCAATTTACATTTTCAGGGCCCATGTGACTGCAGAACAATTACCGACAGCGTCCCTCCTGCGTTGTACCTCTCAAGAGGGAGGAACATCGGTCGCTTCTTAGAACGCGATTCCGCACACCCGTAACATGACGGGCGCGAATATCAAATTTGGAATATCACTCCCAGGAAATGAGGTGGACCTTCCCCGACATACAAGGCTCGCCCTACTGGTACGAGTGGGAGAGTAGGCTCAGCATGAACACAAAAGTAGATTCAGAAAGAGCACAAGAGTAAATTTAATAAAATTACGGAAGGAGATTCAGCAGGAACACGAAAATAGATTCAGTACGTATACATATGTAGATTCAGCCCGAATACGAGTTTGAATATCGCAACGGTAAAAAAAGTACATTCATCACAAGTACGGTGCTGACTGAGTTTGTAGTTTCGTCACAAATACAATAAGAGATTCTTTGCTTTATGGAATATAGTCAACTGAATGTATTCGGAATTGTGCCTAGAGTCGACTCGTGTGCCACTGCAGAGCTCTGCAAACACGATCAATGATCTTATAAGCAAAATGGAAAAAGCGTTTAAGCCTCTCCAGGGCTGAGTAGCTTATGAGCATCCGCGTTTGGATGTACGAAACTTCGAGTGCTGATTCTTTTCTGTTTTAAAATTGCATCCTGTAGTCTAGCCAACGCTATGCAAATCTTATTCAGTGCTGAGCTGGAATGAAATTTTGTTTCCTAGGAGCCAAAAATGGAGAAAGAGATAGAAAACTTTCATGAGTTTGGATCTATAGGCTGGACTTTAAAAATTGTAAAAGTTTGTTTACGAAAATGACTGTTGTCTGTAAAAATTCGGGATTTTGAAGCAAAAAGTTACTCGTTAAGCATTATTAATATTGATAATTGTGTATTTGGTCATCATTTACAAATGGACTTTGCTCGAACAGCTGCTAAAAGGATTTTTTTGTTAAGTCGCATGCGTCGGTTAGAAGAGATAACGTACTAATGACGACCGCCATAAAGTGTTGCTACTCTTTGCAATTGGTGAATTTATGAAACATTCAAAACCTTAAAAAGCTTACAATAAGAAAGACAATGAAGCAAAATAGCAGCACAGAGTTTACTGAACTAATACTTGTGATGTCGTTTTCATATATTTCTAGCTTTTTGTATCTTTCTCTATTGCGCAAGGAAAGGAAAAAAGAAAGCGAGATGGAAAGAAAAAACGAAAGAAAGATGGACAGAATCCTGTACCATCGCTCGCCGTACAGGGCTCAGTGGGACCCGTGATGGAGGAAATGCGTCTAGAAATGTAAAGAATTTTACAAATTTTTGGACTTTGAACCTGGCTTCAAATGGATCATTTAGGCGGAAGGAAATATGCCAACTATGCCGAGGGCTTTGAAGCAGAGTTTAAAGATTTCAGTTGGACAAGGGGAATCGCAGGGCAACATTGCTCGTCGGAGGAATGGCTTAGAAATAACTCTTTGAAGCAAACGATGAGTGGCTGTTCTGGAAGAAGTTTGTTGGGATCATCTGAGCACTTGGAACGAAAAAGGTCTGGGAAAAACATCCACTCTCATTTTTTACGAAACTATCTCTTGGACCGAATGTAAGGTATGAACTGTAATAAATTGAATAAATAAAGAAGCAAACGAAATAACTGGTTTGCAGATTTTCAACTAAAGCCAGACGAACTCAATGTTACAGCAAAAAATCATGCACATTTTATACGATCGAAGGGGCTCCATTTTACTGAGGAGAAACATCGTAAAAGTGGACGTTAGATATTATATCCGTCCAGGGGTAGTAGCATAATTTGTGCACTGGGGTTTGGGTGTAGCGGCGTGTACTGCAGGTAAGAAAAGTGTTATAATTTGGGCAGTGGGGTGAAGGTGTAGCGGCGTGTACTGCAGGTAAGAAAAGTGTTATGATTTGGGCAGTGGGGTGAAGGTGTAGCGGCGTGTACTGCAGGTAAGGGTAGTGGTATTTATTTTGAACAACTTTCATTAATTGTAAATCTCAAATTATTACAGTGAATGTAATCTTTGTTTTATGTTCAATCACGTCGAGCTTGAGTGAAAGATAGCATTTATTTATGATGTGCTAATTGTAGATGATCTGTGTGGCCTATAATAATATAACTATCTCTTTTTTTTGAAATTTTAATATGATTCGCTTGATTGGAATTTGGTAAACGATCGGTCGAATTTTCTAACCTTTAAAATATGAGTTCGTATAAATGTCCGTACTTTCTTAGTCATAATTTTTAAAGAAATCGATTTTGTTCTATTTCCTTCCTCTTCTCTATTTTTAAGGTCACGTACAAAAACCTGATGAAATTCATAGAGTTATAACTGTAAAGAGTAGCAGCGAAAGATGAAATCAAAATGAGTGAAAGAATGTACAGCTCGGTTTTACAGTGTAACCTCAAACATTTCATAAAATTCCAATCAGATTTTTGTGAAACTCAATAAGTTCAATATTTTTTGATAAATTTCACAGTTAAATACTAGGTATATTTACCGTAGAGTTTCGTAGTTATGTTTTCCTAGTTGAATTAACAAACGTACACGGCAACCCACACGCACATGCATATGCACACATGCGCACACAAACACACGAGTATAAGTTGGTATAAGTTTGAGAAATTCTTAATGCATACATGTAGTGGTATAAAAACAAATATCCCCTACTATGTAACACGTATTCGCCATTATATTCTTTCAAATTTTGTCATTCAGTTTCAGAGTTGTTCATAACCAAATGCTTTCGACCAGTGTTTTGTATGCCGCCTTGTAATTTGATACTTCTTTAGAAAAGTAAAGAAGCTAATTTCACCTATTGTTTTTATGCTATCGAAATCCACGGCTCAGCGTGTAGGAAGAAGTAATTTTAAGGAAGAGGTACGGAATTTTTTAATTGAACATTTTTACCACACATGACAAAACTGACGGCGTGACAACAATGCTTCAGTTCCTTTTGATGGCATTTAAAAAAGTAAAAGTTGCAACAGTTACTGCAGAGGTAAATTGAGTTCTTCAAATTTTGTGAATGTCAGCGCCCGAAGGCGTTAGTGATTATTTTAGCGTTGAATTCATTGCAGCAAAAGTTGGAGGTGCAGCGCTCCAGACTTGAATGGCTTTTTTTTGTTCTTCAGACTTGAGAGACGTACGTGATGGGTCGGTTGCATGAGTGATTGTCTCGTTTTTAGCAATTAATTTGTAATTTTAATGACTCTAGGACATTTTGAACGGGGAATATTAAAACAATGAATAGACCGATTTAAAAAAAACTTGTCACGAAAGTTTTATTTGAATTTACGATCACTCGGGTATGAAAACCTGGGATAAATTTCAAAATTTACTCACATGACATGAAAGAATCTGCGTTGTGCTTTCAAAAAACTTTTCAAAGTGGATACTACCTTAGAATCGCTTTTCATTTGTGCAATGGTTTAAAATTTGGACTTCAACGTCAAATGGCTTCATAACTTTGTCTGTGACGCTCTAGCTAAGTGCTCTTGCGTCCTTTCCTGCCTCGTTGTGCTTTTGCAATCTAAAAGTGCAGAAAATTATTTCCTTGCAGTCCAGAAATGGAATCATTTTCGAAATGCGGAAAAACAATCCTTCCTGATGGGCACTCCGTTCTAGGAAAATTGAATAAAGAGACCAGGGTAATGTCTCACTAACTTCAATGAACTGTTAGAATTCATTTCTAGAACAAAGACTGCCTCATTTCTGGTACAAAGCGGTGTCCTGCTCTGTAGGAGCAAGCAAAACTTGCTTCACTTCGGGTTGTTCTCGTACGACTTGGGCAAAAAATCCGTACCGGAAATCATCTCTTCACGGTCGCCCACATCATTGCGATGCAAATAATTCACATTCAAAGTCGCACAGGTGTGATGTGAAGCTCCACAGTTTCGATTTACAGTGGAATTTTCTCTTTAAATAGTGCAGGACGAGTTCAGTATGCAATCACACGTACGAATGTAGTGCAGAGCGGAACCCATTAACAACTACATAGAACATTGCGGTGAGGCACAGCGTCCATTTGCAGTCATACAGGCCACCGCACTTCCAAAGACCATTTCATTCGAATTCAAGTCCCGTCGTACTTGATCCAGAGGGCCGAGCTGGTCCTTAATAAGGACTTTCCATCGGTCGTGCCTGCAATTCTTGAAAGTTGAGCAGTAATTACCTATAAGTTTATTCTCCGAGCAACTTTGGAGTCGTCAGAGTTCATCTTCGGAATGAGCTGCAACTGGAGACGATGGAGTTCATGGAGACCTTGTGTATTGCGTACGTTGATCATGTTCTCGTGCCGTGGTGTCAAATTTAGGACTCGCTCAAACACTTAAAGACTCATGCTAATATTGCGCTCATCAATACGGGCGAGGCAGTCACACTGCATCTGAGCGGCTGTGTTTTCTGGTGCCGGGAAGGAGGGTCTCGGACTGTTCAGGTACTCGCTACTGAGAAAGAAGATTCTCAGCCTCGACACCAAGGAGAAATTAGCACGAATTTATTTGTAAGGAGAGATGTATGTAATATTGTCATAATTCATGTTGTGTCCGAGACATAACTCCAAATACTAGAGGCAGGGGTTGTGGCTACAACGCTGTGTGCTTCAACCATGTCAGGTATTGTCGCTACAACATTTTACGTATTAAAAATGACATCCTGGACTATGTATGAGGACGAGCATTTAAATACGCGAGTGTCCATGCACAAAAAGTTTTACATAAAATATACTTCATGCAGGAGGGGAGGTATCTTACATCTCTCGCTCTCGAGATCTACCTGTAGATTATGTTAGTGTTTTGATATGTGACTGCTTTGCCACGTGGCCAACGATTGCGTGAAAATTTCCCAAATCATAATACAGAGATGTATTTATCATCTGCGGAACAAGAAACACAAACATAAGGAAAACCTGGCTTGAGTTATTCAACGCCGGTACATACAACGTTTGTTTTCGTAGATTTTTGTTAGTTACGCATGAGAAGGCAATTGATTAATTTCTATAATATTTACAAAACTGGCATAAACATAATTTTTTGTTCACCTCAACTCGCGGAGCTATACCATCGATTCAGCTAACTTCACTGTACGATGGATGTCTTCTTATTTATAAGCCTATTTCGGTCTGATCGATTCTTCAGTTCCGAGGAGCACAGAAACCAAGGCCCGGAGCCTCAGGCTCAGTCTCCAGACACTACGAGTTAGTCACTGACTATTAGGTGAGGTTAGTTTTGAAATGGAGTAGCTTGTAAGAGGGATCTCAAACCAAGTCTGTGATTAAACCTAACCAATGTAAAAATTTTTCTAATTGAGTATTCAGCGCTCGAATATTCCAATAAAAAATAATTATGTATGTCGCCTAGAAACGGCCGAAGAAGTAACTGACTTGCCACAATGTCATATGAACACGAACAATGCTCTCCTGGTTAATTATTAGTTACCTGCTACTGAAATAGTGTAAGAACACGAATAATGTCGGCAATTCTGTATGACATTGAGGTTACACGTGTCTTAATGCATATTTTGTATCTTGTCGATTGTAAACTATTCTTACATCAGCTGAGCTCGTGGTGGGGGCACAGTACGTGAACGAATATCTCTACGTCTAACTTGTCGTTATTGGTTGTCCCGTGAACTTTCTAGTGTGTTCATATCTTAAGACTTAGCTGGCCAATCTATGTGAGTACCTGACATATCCTGAGTGATTTTCATGCCACTTAATGATAGTTCTAGCCCGACTCATCCGGCAGATGTCATCCTGAAAGATAGGCAACGCAACATGCATTTCTTCGTTCAGATATTTAGCAAATGGGAGAACCTGGTCATGTTGAAGCTCAATGCGGCCACGCTGGTTCAGTTTGACGGATACCTTTCTTGAGGATCCAATTCTGTGTAGTTCAAACAACCCTGAAACATGACAGACCCTCCTCCTCCTTCTGGCATCGTTCCTTGCTCATTGACTTCGTTGAAGCTTTCATGAAATCTTCCATTAATACTACGGCAGGCATTATTGCTATTGAGACAGAACAGTGACTCATCTGACTAAATGATACTTCTTTTCTCCTATGCGTGTGCTTTGGCAGAGTTAGAAGAAGTGGTCTTGTGGGCAGGAGTTAAATCGGCTGTTTACGAGCCATTCTGCTCCATATATTCATTGTTTGGAGTCCACTGCGAAGAGTTTGTTTAGAAACAGCACAAAAAGAGACATCATTGACGTTTCACAGTAGTTCCATTCTTGATGCACAGAGATTCCGGTCAACAATTCAGATCACACGGTGGCAATCCCTTCTGATTAGAATTTTCTTCCGATGCCAAATTTGCCTGTAATTGCCGCATGCACCAGATTGTTTACATTGTCAGCAGACCTGCATAATAGTGCGGCATGAAGCACCTATGAATTCGGCTAGTTCCTTCACTGGGTATCCGTTAGCCCAACTGATTACAATAGCCTTTTTTGCTACTAACAGACGTTTTACTTTCGTCCCATCGTTGCGGAACAACTAAAAAACAAGTCGATACCTTGCCAGCTCTGAATAAAGACTGATACTTCTTCAGTACTTGCATATAGCCTAAACATCGCTCACAGTTTTGGAAACCGATTAATAATCGTAGTAAATTACTGGTGCATGAAAAACGAGTTGTGACTAATTTCTTGTCCTGTTATCTTTTCATGTAATTCTTGGTGACGTACACGAGTAATGTTGTATTTCGTTATTTTAAATACAGCGTACACGTCGTAATTCGCTGGTCAACCGAGCAAACAGCCACAGTTGAAGTGACGTTGATGGATGAAACTTGAAGTAGAGGCTAGTTATCGTTACCTACAGTACACCCAATGCGCGTCGCTACAACGAACTGCCATACTCCTAGAAGATCTTACTCTACATATGAATATCATTATAGCGCACAATGCATACATAGCGTAGGCTCTAAGAGTCAACTTTACACATCTGACAAAGTTTCGATACAAATTTTTGATAGTTTTTCACCCAAATTATTTAATAAGTTAACAGCAAGTTATAGTGGCTTATGTCAAGGTTATTTTTCACCTGCTTTAGTACCTAAACTATCTAAAATGGCCCACTGTGTTCAAATAGTTCGACCAGTTCAGTTAGTTTGAGATAATTATTTAGTCTTCTTTAGCTGATTGCTAATTAATGAATTAATCTACCCCACCAAACAATATCACTTTTTTAATTAGGCTGCTCGTCAAGCCGCCCGTAGCTCAGAGGGCTGCAGTTAACTTGACACTCCCCTCCCATCCAAGGTGGACTAAGGGGTCCCCCTACGACCGAACTTCCGTAGAGTTTATTCCCATAAAATTGAATTGCAACGGCAACAAAGCCTGATGCATGAGGACAGCATCGAACCCCAATCACGGGAGGTGATGGAGCCAAGAACAGGACTGTGTTGGTTTTACTCGCCAACTGAATGGAGCATTTGAACTAGGTTAATCGGCCCAAAATGAGCCTAATGAGCGAAAACTTAGTCTGATGTCGCTTTATAATCTAGGTGAGTAAAAAGTTATCTAATGGACTGATAAATACGTTAGCCTCGTATCTTCAAAATGATAACTCGTTGAGCTTTCGAGCATTCAAACAATTGATTTTTGCAACCGGGAAATACAACGTGACGTTCACACGCGCATTTGGGGGATTCTTAGAGCTGAATCTAAAGATGCATGTGTTTATTTTAAAGCGTTATGTGTGTCAAAACTCAACGTGTATATGTACACATTTCAGTGATAAAATTAAAAACTTAGCGTAAATGGACCCACATTTCAGCGTTAAAATTTCAAATGAGAGCTGCCACGTGCATGGAACCCTCGCAAGAGCCCTCTAAACCTACGCTCTGAATTGTGTCAATGTTTGTTCATGGAGTTCATGTAACTAAACATAACTTAATTTGTAATGTATAGGTACTATTATGGTCATGTTTTGATTCATAGCTTCGTTGGCGACACACTTCGAAACTACGGAGGGCAGTTTTGAAATCAATAGCATACGTCTTATATAAAATCATAAAATAAATACAGAAATTGTAAACAAAGCTCACTCTGCATTGTGGTGTTCAAATTTTTTCTAGCAGTTTCAGCGAATTCGGCTCGTAGAAAGATCTATCAAACTGTTGGCAGTAAAAAATGGTCAGCTTCCAACATTTAATTCTCATACAAAAAAGTGAGCTTCCGGTGAAGATGCTGCAGTTTTGATTAAAAGTGTAATTGGGTTCCCGGCAGCGACATTTAAGCGGCCAAACTGGCAATCAGCGAACTCGATTTTAGAGTCCAACGAGTGTGTACAAAACTCGTAACTGATTTTGTGCTAGGTAATTAGGAATGAATGTAACCAAAGAAAGGAAAACTAAAGACGCAATTCTTAATAAAATCGTTTTTATCACAAATGAACGATTAAAATGAATAAAAATGAACGCTTCGATCAACATCCGAGGTCATATTCAACACTGGAATAAGAAAAAAAAAAGAAAATCAGTCAAACACTGCATAAAAATATGATGGACCATTGCATATCGTTTAAATTGGGCTGTCAATTGAAATGAAAATAGCTTTTAAAATCCATATTTCTTCTTGGTTATTGGGTATACGTAAATTTAAAACCGGATAAAGACCGGGTATATCACACTTCTGTGTGCGTATGGCAGAGTAAGAGGTGCGGTAAATGGTCATTGGCTTGATGGCTCCGTCTAGCCTGCTCAACAGCACAGATACGCAGGTTACGGGATGTAAAGCCCACGTATTCCAATGTTCCACGCTGTACACTACTATGTTTATAAACAACAGCGCTTATCATGCCTTTAGGAAGATCATCTATAATCTTGATTTGTGACTCAACCGACTGCAAATTACCCAGTAAAATTTAAAATTACATTGCTAAAAAAGTTTGGGTAAAAGATTGTATAACTCTGACTTCAATTTCTCAGACCGAACTCCAAAGTTGTGAAAAATAGAATGGTCACTGCCACCTTTACATCTGCGGCTAAACTAACGCATGCTGAGAAATTATGTAACCTGCGAATTCGTAACAAAATTGAGCCATGTCACGAGCGGCTAAACTCATTTTTAATTACGGTTTGTTGGTACCAACATCACGATCAAAATTTTTACTTGCATTTGGGTTAGATTTTTGTTTGCTGCTTTATAAGAGAGGGTTTAACAAATATTGTTTATGATACGAAAAGTTTCATCTTAACCTGAAATACATTGAGCCAAATTCCTTCAACTTAATGAGGATCAATTGAAACCTTTAGCGTATTAGTACTTCTATAAATTTAAGCCGTTCAAAAATTTCTAACCTGTCTTTTGAAAATTATATATAGCCTTTATTTAAAATTTAACTGGTGCTAAAAATATTGTTGATGCCCGCGCTGACAAAGGCAAGGGCATTGTTATTGTTGATCGTGAAAGGAACGATGAAAGAATGGTTAATATATTATATCTGATTCAACAAAATTCAAGGAATTTTCAGAAGAACTGCATTCGTTTTCATTACACATTGAGGACAAAATTAACATATTTTTACGTAATTTGATTAAACTCTAAATAGTTCCCGAAGAACTGTACGATCGCCTTTTTGTCTCTGGTTCCGCCCCTGGTACGGTATTTGGCTTAGCTAAAATTAATAAACCTAGTTTCAATGCGGCCTTAGCGTTCAGGCCTATCCCTCCAGCGTATCAAATTCGTAGTTTTAAGCTAGCAAAATTTTTACTTCCTATTCCTGCCCCATTCACCACCAATGGACACACCGTAGAACATTCTAAATCCTGCTCGCGATGAATTACCCCGATTCATAATACAGACTTGTTTTACGTGGCATCTTTTGATGTGGGAACATTTTTCGCTAATATGCCTCAAATTGAGACCATAATTTTCTGTTTAAAATATCTGTTCGAAAATAGAAATTCTGATTAACCCGGGAAGTTTTTCAGAAATTTCTCCAATTTTTAGTTCGTAATAGTTTCTTCATTTGAAATGGTAAGAGCTCTATTCAGTAACTGGACGCATTGGGTATGAGTATCCCTTTAGAACTAACCCTTGCAAATATTTTTATGCGTTTTCATGAGAAATTCTGGTGAAATGACTGCCCTGTTGAATTTAAGCCTGGATTTTATAAATGTTATATTGACAATACTTTCATTTGATTCAGAAACCGACTACGTTGTTCATCATTTTAGATGACTGGAAATCTAAGCACCCAAGTATTTCGTTTACATTGGATCAAGAGAGTAAGGATTGTCTAACATCTTTAGATGAAAACGTTTACAGGAATGGAAGAGTTTTGAATGCTCCGTCCAGCCCAAGCCCACTTTTACTGGCTTAGGCTTGATCATTTTTAATTTTTTTGCAGTTTCCAATACAAATGTTACAGCGCTGAAACCTTACTCTAGAAAGCACACAGCGAATGCAGCGCAATCCTCTTCCTTCACAATTTTTTTTTACAATATCATTTTGGAACTGTTGGTTTCCCGGCGCCATTTTTAGATGAAACTTTTAGGAAATTTCTTATTTCTGCTCATTCTGAAGTTAATCCCTTCACATCTGTTGATAAAAAACTATTCTATTTTTCACCACCTTACTTTGGAGGTCATTCTCAGAAATTGGAGCTAGAGTTATATATTAAAATTTTTATGCAATGAGGTTTTGAAATTATCCTATTGAATTCTTTGTCGGTTAGGTCATTATTCAAACTTGAAGATAATTTTCTTAAAAACATGCTTAGCTTCGTTGTTTATATATTTATAAAAAAGTTGTGTACAGTTTGGTACTTGGGAATACGCAGGCTCTGTACATCCGGGAACTTTTCATCCGTACCCCCCCCCCTTGCCGCACGCACGTGCGCAGAGAAGCGCGGCAGACCTGTTCGTTTATCCGATTTTAAAGTAATTTTATCCGATTTTGAAGTCTTAGGCGGAGCTAATAAGCCCCCGGAACTCATAATTTTAGAATCTCTTTCATTTTCAAGTTAAAGCCTAATTTGACCTACATGCAATCGGCGCAACATCTGCAGATCATTAATTCTTAGTGTGTTTTTTTGTCCTCATATTTTTACGTAGGGATAGACTGATTTTCTTTTCGTGCTTATTCCAGTGTTGAAAATGATTTTGTATGTTGGTCGGTACGTTCATTTTTGCTGATTTTAATCTCTCATTTGTAAAAACTAATTGATTAAGAATTTTGTCTTTAGCCTTTCTCCTCTTAATTAAAATATCCAAGAGGAACTTCATAATTTTTAAGAATGAATGTAAATATCACTCACTGCCTGCACAATCATTTTAGCTTGGAGTGAATAAAGTTCTCTTTTTTCAGGCAAATTTACAGTTGAAGGGTTTCAGATTATAATGCAATTTTATTAATTTCAAATCAATAAGCTTGATGTTGATGATGATGTTAGAAACATCGAGACGCTATAATTAACAATGTATTGACTCCAAACGTGTTCTGTTTAAATTATGTACTCACGTGGTGCATTTTAGTATGGAAGCGAATACAAAAGTGCTTCTAACATCCCTCCCATGCCATGAGCTCGGAAAATATGGGATGGTTGAAAAATTAGATAAAAGATTCTTAGAATTGAAATGAAACGAGCCGTGTCCTCTTTAATAAAAGCTATTTAATACCCGGAGTAAAAACATGTTTCCAAGTAAGAGCGGAAGCATGCTTTTAACCACTAATATTTGTAATATCATGGGTTATTTTTTTAAATTTTCAACCCCAGATACACGAGCCGCACGTTGGGTTTTTCTGGAACGTTTAAAATATACACTTAAGCTTCTGTTCCATTGAAAGTACTATTATATACTTTTTTAACCCATAGCTGCCAGTTCCCCTAACAAAACTATTATAGCTACTCGAACACAAGTGTGTGTTCACTTTCAAGGCTTAAATACCCTCAAAATAAATTTACTTCATTTCAATTCGGGCCTCACTGGAGTACAAGCGAAATGCACTCCAATTGTCCCTCGCTGACGTATAATACCCGAGCACATACATGAAGTATACATGAAGTATAACTCTCACAAACAAGCATCAACAGTCCATACCGTCAAAAAGCAAAGTCGGTGGCTTTAAACCTGCTTGTAACCTGAATTTCAGAACAGGAAATTGGTGCCACAGACCTGATGTTTTTTCAAGTTAGCTTCCGAGCTAATCTCGTCAATGTGATTTACTTGAAAGCTCCAGAATTTGCATAGGATAATGGCTTTCAGGATCGGCACGAGGACCTATGCTCCAGATTCAAAGGGAACATAGATTGCAAGTGAATTCTGAAGAGGAAAAATAGAAAAAAATTGTGCCGATTACTCTCAGTGACTCAAATGCTCTGAAAATATCATTCTTTTTCGATTACAATCGGAAACACTTGTGACCAGAAAAAAGAGGGGATTCCAATTTGAATTTTTTATTTCATGAGGGAAACGTAAACTTGAATTGTCATCGGAACAGTATTGAATGATTTTGCCTAATATGTGAATGGAAATTTAGTTTGATAGTCCTGTGATAATCATGAGGGAGAAGAAGCTTTTTTAATAAGAACGAAAGAGCAAAATGAGCCACGTTGAAGTTAAATACGTTTCGGTGAAACTTAATTTTTGAAACGTTTCGGCTACTTTCCATCTTCAGTGACAAGTAAAAGTCTGAAAAATGAGCAATTGAGCGTAAACTATTTTCTTGCACATGATCTGAGGCTTGCATTAAAAATTGCATAAAAATAGCAACTTACAAATGGAAATGGAACAAAATATTATGGTGAGAAAAAAAGTAAAAGTAGAATGTCGCCAGGGCTGAATTTAGATTATCTATGTGCTAATGCCATGGGAGGCTACTATATATATATATATATATATGGCTACTATTTAAGCCAAACTCACGATCGCGTTGTTTGATTAAAATCTATTTTTCATTGTGTATTTGTTCGATACTTTTGGTAATCACCGATGACGGCCGGAAACCGAAATGTTTGATATTCGGGTTAACAGAAATATGTTTTCATGATTAGTGTAGTGTACCTGTCGCTTCCACTAGCTTAAACTCGATGAAATTTGACTTAGGTGTGGAAGATTAATCTTATATGTATTTTTACTTATAAAGTACACATACGATTTTGAAGCTTGGCTCAGAATGATTTAAATATTGAAAAATTTACTATTAATGATGTCAATAGTAATAATAAAAATAATAAAAATAACAATAATGAAAATTTGATTTGAAAATCAAAAGTACATATGTTTACAGGTATTTGCGTGCGGGGTTCTATAAACAATGCAGAGGAAATTTTCCAGGATTTCCCGCTGGTGCACTCAAGGTGTCGGGGCCAGTAAGCGCTGTGACGAGGGCAGCACAGGATTTGGGGAAATTTAATTTTGAAATTATTATAGCAGGCAACCTCCTTGGTAGAAAAAACACACCTGGATATTCTATGTTAAAATGTAAAAATTGTTGAGCAGAAAATGAACGATAAATATCCTGGAGGTGAAAGTGACGTTCACTGTTTTATTTCAGCACCTAATTTATTCGATGTGAAACATACATATGTACAAATGTTTTAAAAATCATGTCTGAAGTGACGTAGAAGTAGCCGAAATTACGGTCCGTGCGGTAGCAAAACGCCTGATATTCTGCTTTCGTTTTATACACTTCATCAATCTAGTATTGTAGTCAAGAACATTCCAAAGCAAAAGGAAATTATTCCAAAATACCACAAATCGCAATGGCGCAGGAAATTTTGCAAATCCCTTCACAAGTCATTAGTAGCTAAAACGACCCAAAGCATCATTGCAGCATAAAATCCTTATTTTGCAAAATGGAACCGCGTGAAAGCAATGACTGAGACGTCAGTTATATTGAGAAAATTCTGTTTTTCTTTCGCACGCCCATCGGCGCTCATTGCCGTAGCGGAGAGGCTATTACGGCAGGTGTTATGTGCGCTGGACCAGAAGTTCTAAGGTGAGCTGCACGACACCAATTGACAATTTCTCAAACGTAATGGCAACGGCAGCATTAAAGGTCGATTTGCCGAAATCAAACCTTCATTTTATCACTTGTACTCTGGCCAAAAAGCTCCCTGAAGCACTTGACGCCGAGTGCCTCTGCGCACGAAAACGATCTTCTCTCGCTTTGGATCTCCAAGCTGATCACGTAACATTCGATGCAGAAACCTATTTTAATGGTTTACCTCGACGAAGAATATTTCGCATGATCTTACACGTGAAGTGACCTTCATCTGATGATGATCATGGTATTTGTAATTATCTACTTTTGAAATTGTATCATTTATTCCAAATCTGCAGAAAAGATGTATTATGCACTACTCTTTAATATTTGTCGTGATGATCTTCAGTATTCAGTTTATCAATAACAGTGTTTAGGGAGTTTGTATAATATAGTGAGGACTTTGATCTTGTTTATGGAACATTTTCTAACTGGAGACTATGATCCTAATGTAAGATAACATTGTTAGCGAGAAAAAGTTGAAGAAAGATCCCTTCATTCCTTACGTTGGCACAACAAATACTTGAAAATTTACGTGAACGTAAGATATCAGTAGCATAAAATCGCTTGACGTAGTGGTGTCCATCTGATACTCATTTCGATAAATTTTCAGACACTGGAACTCCTGTTATTTTGAGAAAAATACTAGTGCTCAATGAACTAGAGCTCAATGGATAAAAGATTTCTTTTAAACGTAACGTAGTATTTAATGACTCAAAGACACACAGGTTAGAATACGAAAATAGAACTTTAGGATCTGCTCTCAACCGATAAATATTGATGTTTCGCACCTATTATCTAAACGTGGGTTCAAAGTAGTGGAACATATGAATGAGAGTGGTTTTTCTTTCAGGTACGGAATGCAAAAATGTGAATTTCCTTCGTGGACTATCAATACAAAAGTTTCATACAAACAAGGTTGGCAAGAGCGTGCTATTAGAAGATAAAAAACGATCATTTTCAGCCTCCTTTTTCAAGGTAGCAGGTTTTCGAGCGAAACCTCAAACAGATCCTCATATAGCACATTGTTCATATCCTAACGAACTGTTCGTATGTTGCGTACGTATTCGATTCGTACTGATGGCCTTCAACGCTACGGAGTTGGCCGCCAGGATTTGCTGTTAGTGCTCACAGAGCGATGATGAGACGGCGTTGTTAGCTCTCGCTACTTAATTCAATCAGAAGTTCATCGCTTTATGCGACCATGACCAGCACACGAGGAAATTAGGAGCTCAATATGGCCTGGGGAATCTTCATCAGAAGCGTGCAGAATAGTGGCCTTGTGAGGGCGGTAAGACGCAATGGGTTTCATAATTACTCGCATTACTGTTATCATCAATGGCTGATAGGGCTGTGATGAGCGAGAGCTTTGTTCACTTTCACTTCATAACTCGGCTCATGCGTGATGCTAGCGCAGCAAATTGATCAAAAACAAAGGGTCTTTGAATTTAGACTGCGCGTCGTGTTTATTCGTACTTCTTGTTATAAACTCAATAAATGTTTCACAGAAACTTTACGTCAATAGATTTTTCAGTTCTTTTCTATAGATTTAGATTTCTGATTTGAGTCTATGAACATTAGTGTGGAAACAACTAATACTTACCGATATCTCAATGAAAGGGCGACATAGTTTTCTCTTTAATATTGAGAAAAGTGTTCATCGCACGATATTGGTCCCCATTTTATAATACAGCAAAATACTTATACATTGTTTTCACTCGATACGAACGCCAGGAATTTTTTTTCGGTGAAGAATAGTACTCATCATTGCAATTTATCAATAACTCATAATAGTTCGTCTTTATCCTAAATGGTTAGGCCTCTTTGACGTAAAAATATTAGGATCGATAAATTTTTCCAATTTCTCTTCTTAGTGAAATTTTAATTTTCTTGTCAATTGGAATTGCTGTCCCTCCAAGACAAAGCTCTCATTTTCTCTGGCGTGAACAGGCGGCGGACGAGTCAAGAGAAATGCCAGAGTTCCTCCCAAAAAATCGGTGGCCATTTTATCTTCACGATGTGCCATTTCTTTTCCTTTGTGAGGCTACAATTTTTGCTAGAGAAAACAAACGATTGATGAAAATTTAGGAATTGCTGTCCTGGTGCTAGAATGCTGATGAATGGCCGAAATGATTTACTGGTAGATTATCATTAAAATAAGTAATAATACAAATAATTTGCAGGTTGTCTATCATTAAGATTAGATTCCAAGGCAAATAATTTATTAGCTGAGAATAACTCAATTTTTTACTTGAGATATCCCAAGATGCTATGACTGAAAAAGCTGGCCTAAAAATGTCTACTCTCATAAGTGACTTCATACATGTACGTACTGCAATTTTCGATTCTCTCACATTTCGTTTTATTGAAAAACAATTGAACTCTTTAAAAACAATTACTTTAGGGTTTGTAATATTTCTTAGTTAATGTGGAAAAGAGTCTTTAGATGCTAAAACAAGTATTTCTTGGGTATCTGACTGACCCTCCTTTTGGTCGTCTCACTTCCTCAGAGCTCGCCTGATTTCGGACAAAATTCCTTCAGGAAAATTTCCATTAATTCAGTTTAATAAATTCCGTGTTCACGTTAATTATTGACTGTAAATAGTCTTGATTCATAATTAATTGGACGCAATGACATACATTTTAGATTAATGCCACGATATGTTAAAAAATAAAGAATGAGAGGTATAGAATATACTCATTGACCGAAAAATTATCAAGGTTATGCAGTCCAAACATAAAACTGTGGAAGCAAAACCTTATCTTTGTCATTAGCTTTATGTGTATTATTCCAATCAATATTTAAAAAAATGAGCTGCGAGCAGGAGCAGATGATTGCCTCACACGTAGGCAAAAACAGTGGTTTACGTCACGGATATGCAATCTTCAAAAGCGGGTCTCAAGAGCTATTTACTACGCAATCGTTACAACCTCGTCTTATATTTTCGCAGTCTCATCCACAAATTTATGATTAAAAGATAAAAATATCCCGGTCAGCAAAGTTCTAGATACTTATGTGTGTCCCGGCAGAACATCCCTTGATCATATGTATAGCAGTGACCACTGTTTCAAATAATCTGAATTCTGATACCTATGGGTGCCCCGGCGGTAGTTAGATTGGCAATACGAGTAGTTGAAAAATTCGAGTGCTATGTATTTTTTACTTCTCATTTGCATAGCCTAAAAGTAATTTTCTCATCGCTGCACATTCGGACGACTGTATTCTTAAATATCATCTGGCAATTTTGATGAATCGCTTCACATTCCCAAATTTTTCTGAAAAATCGATGAGAATATGAAGGAAGCCGGGAACCCATTCCTTTGAATAAACAAATAGTAACAAATTCATTCCGAAGTGGCCACATGCTGCCTGTCTGTAAGTTCCCATATTTTAACATTAGGAAAAATTGCAACCTCTTCATAAATGGTCATAAAATAATTACTGGTATTTTCCTAGCAGTCGAACCCTTAAACTATAACTCTGTTCTGCGTCTCAAGCTGCATCGTCAAAGTTAATTACAGCCTAGTCGTTATTTACGACATCGCTAACACCGAATTCAAATTCCTGTGTTTGAGGGAATCCATCAGAGCGGAAAAATTCGTCCATTTTAGTTGAGCCACAGCGGTTGTTTGTCTCCTCCTGGTGTTTGGGACTTGTTTACTTTGACCTGATGGGCTTTGGGGATTCATTTTTAGGGACCATTTTTACGAAACATGCTCCTATTTGCCGGTGAATAGAAATTCAAAGATGATTGACTGAATTTGAAGTCAGCGGGCGCGATTGAAATCTTCGCATGTTTGTGTTGACGGGAACGAACGTTTGTTACGAGAGCAGTTTTTATTCTTCGAAATCTCCGTTCACAGTTTTTAAATCGAAAGATACGCCAAATGTTTCGGACAAAATCTAATTACAAATAGACTTTGAGTGCTTTTTAAAATGTATGTATTTCGTAAGAAAAATCATGACTTCTTTAAAAGGTTTGTTGTCTAAGTTTACGTCATCTTCCTTGAACAGCGCTATGAATTAGAGAAATCAGCACGCTACAATTGGGCAAAATTGATGACGTTAACATACTTGATTTACCTTATCATATATCTGGATAATATTTCGGAAATACTTTAAAAACCATGAAACATTATATCATCTCTAGTGCGAATAAATTTCACGTTGCGTTGACGATATTACTTTTAAGTCCAAGTCGATTCAAATTAGTGGGTATTGTCGGTATTGTTAGTGCAGTATACAGTTCAATAGATAGCCTAGATTGAATGAGACGTTCCTCAGGAGGTTCATCGTGACCAGCTGCAGTTTTGGTCAGCCATTTGTAGACTCACAAAAGACCGTTACTTTAGTGGCATTAAGGCATTCCAATTTCATAAACATTTAGAAAAAAATATTTTTGACATTGAGAGTCGTGTCACTTCACAGATCTTATTAGAATCAATGTTTGTTTCGCTGCAGCCTTAGTCTAGACACACTTATTTGCAAGAGTCACTTGGGCTCTAGAAAAAAGTTGAGAGCTCACGCGTGTGATGCCATCCCATTTCCGAGCTCTTTGATGAGCTGAACATGAGTTTGGAATGTCTTCATGCTCGAGTGAGAGTTTGACAACATCAGCTTTTGATGCAGTGTTGAGATCTGGACTGGCAGAGCAGATGTTATGTTCAAAAGAAATTAAAGTTACTTNGCCTTGAAAGATGTGGTTGAATTCTATTTCACTTATAGGTTTACTAGTCCTTGCATTGCAATGCTGCAACCAGCTTGCAATCGGCAAATCTGCATTAGTATTGCGTAGTGGATTTATTGCCGTAGAATTTCTAACAGCGGGTGGGCAAGGAAGACATTGTACGTACAATTTTTGATTTGTCTACGCGTTTAATTCACTCCCCCGTGTGGCACTGCTAGTTTTTGCAACATTGTAGCCACTTCGAAAGCTTGCTAGCCAAGTTATTATCTTCTGCTGATTACTTGATCCTCCTAGTGCCGCATAAATGGTAGTGATTCGATGAGAAATTACGTCGTCCATGAAATATGGAAGAAAATTTTCAAGGACAATGTATTAAGCTCTTTTTATGGGTGGTTCATGTGATGAAAGGACGTTTTCCACCGAGAAATGTAACACTGAAACATAACTGTAATAGGTTATAAATATTTTTTTGCGTTCGAGCTTACCCTGCATGTCACAAGATAAGACACGCAGTTTTTCATTATAAAAAGAGATTCAATTTGTCAAACAATATCCTCTATACTTTTATGCTTACTCATCTTAGTGGAAACACCCGCTGTCGAGTACAGAGTACATCAAACCATGATCGGCCACACATTTTATCTCATCATGCCTTCCAGCTCGGAGCACATTATGTACATACATCACCACATATCATTTGATCATGAACATAACTTCGGTCTTCCAGTTCAGCTCACATGGAGTGCATCATCAATTAGCATTTGATCACTGACACAACTTCTGTCTTCCTGCGCAGTTCACATGGAGGGCGTCGGCACCTAACCGTCACACCGAGCGTTGATTCACAATCCGGAAACCTAATTGAAGCTTGGCAGCTTATGCTTCAATTATTCCAATTAGCAGGGCCTCGACGCGGTGCCCGGAATGATTAATCATTACTACCCCTACATAATGAGCATCACGACCGTGCCCCAGCTGATCACTCTCTTTGATGCGAGATACGTGTAAGGAAGGACAACTATGAGTTTCCATCGGTACAATCATTTTGAAAATTTCAAAATTAAACGTACAGACATATCATTGCCGTAAATCCTTTCTCTGAGTTTCTTTTTGCGAGTTCAGGGCTTGAAAAAAAAACCCAAGTCCCGCCAAGATGAGTTTGAGTCCTTACTTGTGTCAGACACATGGCACATTAATTCAAATCCACGTATCATGAATCACTTCTGATTACGTGTCCGTTTTACAAAAATCACTGATGCTGTTTCCCCTACACGGTACGATACTGTCCTATTGTTGCATCTGTAAGATTGTGGTTTACTTTTACACAAAAAACAATTTGGCGATAAAACAACGAAGCAATTGCAGTGAAAACTGCCCTAAATGCCATGTGAGTGTCAAATTAACTGAATTTTCTGCCCGCGGTTAAAAGTTGGTTTTCCGCCTGACTAATTGGTCACGTCATGGTGAGTATTGATTTTAAATTGTATGTCTGTGCTATTCAAAGTTGGAGCAAGTGCCAGAAAGAATATATTTATCTACAAGGATATTTTCAGAATGTTCTGCCTCATTCTCAATAAAGTTAACACACTTTTTCTCCTTAATTTATCATTTTTCCAACTTGAGTAGGTACCCAAAGATTTTTCTAGCGTTTGGAGAAAACATTGTTTAGTATAGTTGAGGTTGCATCAGTTGGATTTTTGAAATCACTAGCTTTAAAATACTCGATCGATAAATGAGGAAAATTTTGACTGTTTTTAAACTCTATTAATTACTCGTGTTTCTTCATTTTCCTAATATAAAGCGCTTCTCGAGAGGGAAACGCGGGAAAATTCGGAATTTCATATCCCCTATTTCATGAGTTCCCTTATTTTACCGAATATTGTAAAACGTTCATGTGATACGTCAGCAGAATATTAAGAAAGCTATCCTGCTGAGTATCCAAATGTATGTTCGTGCTCGTATGTACTTGCTAGAAGTAAGTTAAATGTGCATGATATTCACCGTAGAGTTTTATCATAAATTTGTTCTCCCAAAAGATTAACACTTAGAATTATGAAAATGAAAATGTTTCGGAATTAATTATATAATAAGTCACTTTCAGTGAACTAGAAATTTCGAGATTTCCTATTCAAATCAGAGTGGAAATATTTGGATCCGGACTGAATGACACTCCGAGCTACATCTCCGTGTGTGAGAATCGTGGTGAACGAAAAGAAGCGTGCAGAAATTTTGCCCATCGGATGAAGAAGAGCCCTCAGACGTGCAAATGAAGGATATCAAGGTATTGTTTTTACTTGTACGTGCGGACAGAATATTAGAAAATGTTTTCTCATGCGGGACACGAGCTAAATAATAACCTATGATACATAGAAATAGTCTTCCACCTATAACGGAACAGTAAAAACGTGATCACAGGTTTCGACTTACTAATGAATGGGTGCTGGTGTGTGCTAGTGGGACACTACTGTAGTATGTAGAAGTGAATTTTTATCGGGTTTTAGTCGAATAATAGTACATGTTAGTGGAATACTTCTGGGTGTTAGTACGACATTGGTGTGTGCTAGTGGAACACTAGAATGTGTAAGTAGAATGCAAGTGTGTGGTAATGGAACACTATTTTGTGCCAGTGGGATATTAGTGTGTGCTAGTGGAACACTAAGATTTACTATTGATGCAGGTGTCGGTGACATGAACAACACAAGATAAGCTCTTGTCTTACATTTCGTATGTCATCACTGAATTTCAACCGTTTATGATCGGTTTTATTGTAACAGTTATCATGGGATCAATCACCACCCTAACAGACGCGCTTCAGCTGTGCATTGAAGTCCACCAGTTGGATCTTTAGATTGAATTTTTCGAAGCAAAATCGCGTATTTTCATTTAGTGAATTTTACTTTCAATTTCAAGGTGATCTATCACTTGGGAAACTGGTAAGAAACTGTTTTCAAATTACCACATTTTTTTCTAGCTCCTGTTTTTGTGTTATTTTTATAACCTCGATTTAAGTATATAAACATGTGTTCACTTTTACATAGTTTTTCTTGTATTCTTGGATTATATTCATCACATTTTTCCATCCCACGCTTAGCGTTGCAGCTATTTCACGGAAGAAGTAAACATTACAGCTGCAGAATTTTCAAACACGCGTACAACAGCCGCTTTAAACAGGTGGTAGAAATAACCATAGCAACTGTCGTCTTTCCATGCAACCTTGCATCAAAATTCCCCTGAAAAGAAGAGCAAGCGCATCAATGGCGGGAAAATTTTCTCTAACAGGGCATCTTGTTGTGTAAATTACCCCATAAGAGCAACATGTGAGGTCGGGAAGAGCAGTTTGTCTGCAAATTATCAGGCGTTGCCAGCGCTCAGTTTTATTTACGCCCTCATACAACTGATGAAGGGCCGAGACTCTTCCTTTTCCGGGGAGCTGTTGTGAACTTTCTGTAAGAAGCTACCGGTGGGTCAGAGGTGCAGGATCGGGAATAAAAGTGTAGCAGGAAAATATTCATAGGAGATTCTGAATACTGCATTAGTAATGTAATTTGCATGATATGAGGGAACCAGGGTTGGATGAAGGTAGAGGTCAGTATTTAGTAGAGGATCAGAAAGGAAGCATAGGGAGTTGTATCAATGCCAGAGTAAAACGAATTTAGGAAAAACGTACAGTTTTAGACCAGATGTAGAGCATGGTCAAATTCGATGTAGAGCAAAGATTCTTTTCTTTTTCTTTAGAGGTCAGCGCCAGAATATTGGTTACACAAATACAGAACGAGCACCCTAACGTAGGGCAGTAACGAAAATAAAAAAGAGCACTCTAACTTAAAGCAATAATAAAAATGATTCAAGAAGAGCTCATAAACTTAAAGTGGTAACTCAAATGAACAAATGGAAAGTGTAAATTAGGTAGAAACAAAAATGAGGAAGAAGCACTCTAACTTAAAGTTGTAACACAAATGCAAAGTGAGCGCAGTAACTCAAGTTAGAGCCAAAAAATGCACTATGAGTTATATTCGAAGTAGTAACAACAATACCGAATAGGCAGTCTTACTCAAATTATCACCACAAATTTAAAATCGTTTTTCTCACTCGAAGAATAAAATCAAGGTGCACAGAGCACTAGAATTTCCTTCTGGATCAGAAGAAAAGTGAAGGTGAGTCAGAGTGGAAATTTACCTCCTTGAACATTTTTAAAGTTGTCTTAACTGCATTGATGTGACGGGTTTGGCTGGCACTTTCGAAAGACTCGGTAGGTATGCCAATAACTACAAATCCTGAAAATTCTGAGTTCGAACAGAAGAAATGTGTCAACTCACTGAAATTACGGAGATTATTGAGCTTAAAATGATGTAACAATTTTTTACCTATAAATTCAAACTACAGAAGTTACTTGATTATCTTGAAAGTTTTGAGCCATTTAAAGTAAGTCCTTACTACGTCACCTAACAAACCTATATTGCGTCTAACTGAATTGAAAAAAAAGATTTGACACTTCAACTGTGAATGTTATTAGCGTATGACTGAGTTTCAATGATCCATCATTTCAGATACCTTTCATTGACTCTCTAAGTGAGTTGTGAAAAATTTACAAATGAATTGTAATACTTTTTTCATTAGAAATGGTGAAAATGCTCAAACGAATGACAACATATTTCTTAGGTATTTGGTGATTGGTGAAGATGCTGCGAGCGAACAAACGAATGGATTAACCAATTTAGACTAGAACAATTTTGAGCGTCGATTTGAACGTCGCTAGAAGAACAATTTAGTAATTTTTCAGAAACTTTCACACGACCTAATAAGTATGATTTGTGTTGTCAATACTATGTATAATTATCATACGTATATTCTGATATCAACTTGACTCATTAGTTTCGATATCATTTATTACGATTAGATTTGAAGTTGAAAAATTTAAAATAGTGGTTTTTGAGCTCTTGTTTTTCATGCACCCAATTAGCATTTTCATTTAATAGTCATCCTCTACTACACCAATTATGTCGTTTACGTACAATATAGTGATTAAAAATTTCGCCCTCCTTCCTTGGCTTTGCTGAGATACACACGAATTTCTCTCTCACTTAGAATAGAACAGAATAAAATAGAATGAAATAGTATGCAATGAAATAGAATGAAATAAAACAGAACAGAAGTGAGTAAGGTGGAAAAATTTTATTTGTTAGCTCCGAGGCTCCTTTGAAATAAGGAGCACTCAAACATCTGGGTGCGTTGATGGCTCCTTACTACTTGGGTTGAGAATTTGGAGTATTACTTCCATTAATTACAAAACAAATCACTTACTTCGGATTATAATTTTCCTCCAATACGCTCGTGACGCGGTTGAGTTCATCAGTAAGAGTTTCGTTACTTCATAAATTTTTAGCGGGAAACTAGGAAATTTATAACGCTTTTTTACGGTTTTAAGGTTGATGTGACGAATATTCCAAGTATTCGTTTTTAATGTTATTTAATGACAACATCACATTACATTCTCCATTAATATACAACATCGATCGAACAGACTGAAAACGAGGGCACAAGATAGACGCAAGCATTTTGTCCCCTGGTACCAATTCCAAATTGAGTTCTCGTACAGCGCACTAATGTGATCACGCTACAAAAGCCATGCCCGTATGGTGATACGACGGTCTTTTCAAACTAACAGCAATACCCCTTGGACCGTACAGGACTTTGGGATAAATTTCGATTTGGATTAATTCGTGTCTGGGTCAATTTTGATTTGAATAATTTAGGAAACTTTTAATATGAAAACAGTCATCTAAGAAGAAAAACTGTTGCTGATGCGGCGTACTCGTGCAGCTGTAATCGAGCCCGGCGGTAATACCCTTAGTTTTTAATAACTCTAGCAATGTCATTCATCACTGGCATCCGCGAGAGATGCGTTTTTTCTCCACTCAATTTACTTCTCCTTCCTTTATATATGAGTGTAAGAACATTCTTTCCCTCTTGTACTGCCATGTTTAGTTTTTGTTGCATTCGTTCTCTGTTTCAGTTTAGAAGGCTGACTTTCTTCAGTTCTTGAACGCTCCCAGCCACGCCTTTGTCTTCCTCGATTTGCTGCTCGTCTTGTGTTTCTCCAGTACATTTCATATCGCTTCAGCCGATTCCAATGTATAGATCAGTATACTTTCGGCAGCTCTTGTTTCGTAAGCATTCACTTATACCCAAAAACTGTTGCTGATGTAGTTCACAGTCATACCCTGGATACGAAAGTGAACCTGAATTTTTTGGACCTTAATATATTTTTTAATCATGATGAAGCAACAGTATTATTATTATGGGAGATAATCGCATTCGTGAATGTAGGGGTTGAGCCACTGGGAAGGAAACAATTTGGAGACTTTGATCGACTTGATTTAACTACCCAGCATTGTAGCTCGTACAGAGCAGCTTCTGTAAGGAAGCGATTCAATCTTTTCGATCGAGTTTTATTGTAGCTGTTGGCTTGAGAGAGTGTCTCAACCATTCTTGGAATGGCATCTATAGACGCATCCTCACCTCGACCCCCCAGTAATTACTACCCTGCATCCAGCATCGTACGCTTACGATGCAGGTTGCCGTGAGCTACTTCCCGCCACTCTGCAAGTGACGCAGCCGACCTACCAGAGAAATTGGCTCGTGTGGGAGGACCTGACCTGGAAGGCCGACCCGTACACTGGGCTAAAGCTAACCTTGTGCTTTTGTCCACGTAGCTTAGCGGACACCCAGAGACTCCCGTAAACTGACAGGCCGTCACCATCGGCATCTCGAGTCCGCCTTTCTTGCTAAGAGTCTAGCCTATTTAGGAATCCGATAATTTTTTGGTGAGTAATCATAGTAGTCAATAATAGGGTATATAATTGGAAACCACTGGAGTTTTATATTTATTTTCCCCAGCTTTAGCATGCTTAAGCAGCGTGCGTTTTCAAAGGATGAAACAACGAAATGTTAGATGTATGACCTGCGTACCCATAAATAGGCTACGCCGCCAAAAAATAAATATAATTTTGAGGAAAAAAATTTTACCGAGATCAGTATTACAATGGGTGAAACAGTAATCGAATGAAAAAAAAATATCATTTGCTGCAATTTTGCAAGATTGATTTAGCAATTGGTTCAAATATGTCAGAAAATTATAAGGACCGGTTGATAGAATTTGGATTGAATTTTCTAAAAAAAGCTTCAGTAAAACGTCTCGGTCGTACATGAGAGTTCTTGGCTAAAATTTTCTGTTGTTCAAAATTTATTTGGTGTCCTATTTCTGCGATGTGCTTAAACAAAACTAAAGATTATTATCAAGTCCTAGCTGAATACTAGTGCTAATATATTTTTTATTTTATTTGTTTCCTTGTTTCACCTATGTATACATTATAACAATTTTAATAACTTCCCATCTATAAAAGAACTATTTATTACTTTATATTTTTACACGCTTAGTATAACACCCAAACAAAGCAATCGTTCACAGTGATACATGTTTCATAAAATTCACACTGAGGCTATAATGCAAATGTATGATAACAAAGGTGCATGTGTATGTATGTATGCCTAGTAAATAGTTTGGGGGTTAGCAAGAATATATTCACAAAAAGAGACATATACATATGTATTTAAGTCTCGTAAAATATATGGAGTAAATAAAAAAGAAAATGATAATACCTGATGCTGGAACTCTTTTAGCACGCGTGGGCTTGGAAAAATATACGTTGAAAAAATTCTTGACAAACCATTTAACGAGAAAGCAGTTACATTTCTGTAGTAAGTGCCTTATATAAGGACTTTTTGAGCTGTTCGGTAATGAATGAATTCCGGAAAAAATGTTCACATGGCAACAGAAGGAAATGTGATTTATTTAACTCAATTATATGATTAAATTTTGAGTCAGAAATATAAGGTCTGAAATCACTTTTCCCTTTTCATTAAAATATTACATTCAAAACATTTTATGAATTATTCGTGTTTCACGAAGTACATTCATCATAAGTTCCCGTCAAGTATTATACTACGTGTAATCCAGTCTTGAATTCTTCATTTAATTTTGCAATATGACATAACGAGCTTCTCCAGCTGATCACAACCACTTACAGCCTGCTGTAAGTCACAGAATTAAAACTCCTTGAAAGTTACCTGAGATTGGCTTCTCGTGGTTTTCTTGATAGGTTAGTTTCAAATAGCTTCTGGATGGTTCAATGTATGTTCCAGCCGCTAGATCAAGTTTCTGAGCATTCGTAGCGCGGCTTCCTGTAGCACACCGAATTTTCTCAACAAACTTGGTTTTCACGGCCAACCTTCCAGCCCCCCAACATTCTAGTCACGATCATGCCTGCCTCGATGCTGGTACTTTTTTACCTGCTGCTGTTGCTGCTGATCCATCCTTTAGATCAAGTTTCCAAGAGAGCTTCAATACCTTTGAACAA